>VYZP01018135.1:0-13596 GCA_013400635.1 Hypocryptadius cinnamomeus | reverse complement strand
CCTTACGCACATCTGAAAGCTCTAAACTGGAAAGTAAATAAGTGGAGAGAGAGGCAGAAAGGACTGGACTAAGCCATGAGGTTTGCATCTAGATATGAATTCTCTCCAAGTTGCTGAAAGCAAATCGAGAATGGATTTTTTAAAATTCAATTTAGAGAAATAAGGCTAGGAAGTCATGCCAGAGTCATATACTGGAAAACTACTTTCTCAAAATAAAAGTGCCCCTTTGAATACAACTTGGTTGGTATTAATGTAAATAATTCCCCCTTCCCTCTTGAGTCTTCCCTTTCCTCACAGACATTTCTCCATTTGCTTTTGCTCTGTGCCTTCACCTCCTGGCTACCATAGTCATGTTACAGTGCATTCCTTGGCAGCTGCTTCTCCCACAGATGATTTCTACCTGTTGGTGAACCTATGACCACCTCTCATCTCCTGATGTCAGCTCTGTAGGAAAAGGACTTTCTTCATCACTGTGGCAACACATGACTTCACAACAGTGACTTCACTGGTGGGTAGGCTCAGTGAATACAAATGATTCTCCACTGAAAAATCATTAATGTCACAGAAGATGGCTCCATTGGGACGACCCACAGTACCACACAGGGAAGCCCATTCCTCCTCTCCAGCCCCTCCTCTCCTTCCCTTCTTCCACTGTCTGGCTGCTGCCTCCAGGACCCATTTTGCCTGTGTTTTAACTGAGAAGTGGAATGGGAGCAAGTGACTGGAGGCTGGTGGGAGGAGAGAGGAGGAGAAGACGGAGCAAACTGGCAGCCAGCAGTACTGACCCATGAGATGCTTGGAACAGCAATCTTCTTGCTCAGGAAAATAGACACTGGGAAATCAGATAGACTTTTTTTGTTTGTTTGTTTTGTTTTCCTCAGAGGCCCACAATTAAAGGATCTGGAAACACACAAAGCTACAGATAAGTGAGAAACCAAGTCAATGGAACAAAGCCAATTTAAAATAACAAAGTAGGTTTGGTCCCTAAAGCTCACGAGTTATTGGCATGAAGTCTCTCCCTCCATCCTTTTGATTTTCCTAAGGATCACTTCCACTGCCTTGTTCTGCACCACTTTTGCACTGGTACACTCTAAAGGTCCCCTTGCAGAGTAAGACCTGACAGACACTGGAGCCGAGGAACATTGTTTTTACTCTCGTGGTTTATACTCTGAGTGGGGTAGCAGGCTCCTTCAGTGCCAAGAAGGGAATATCAAATTAATCCAGGAATACACTAAACGTGTTGGCACATCTGCTTCAAACCCCTCTGGGCTCAGTCACACATCTAAGAACTGCCAGTTTTTCCTGTCCACAAGTACAGTACAAGAGATTTAGGCACATTGCATTACTCTGCACTACTCTGACAAGGTAGCCTTTCCCAAGCCTGCAAAGAGTTAACCTTGGCTAGTAGTGGAAGGAGGGGCAGAAAACAAAAGACAGCTCATAGGGTGGAATTAAACCCCTGTGCTATTAAAACTGGTAAGGTCAGTATCACTGCTTGCTGAGCTCATAACAAGCCCTAGATTTTCCAAGCGTTTTTTCCATGACCTTGTCTAATCCAAGCAAGGTGCTCCTGTAGTTGGTCACACTTGTATAGAAAGAGACTGGGAATGAAGAGGAGAGGGAGGGAGGAGAGGGAGCAAGAGCTTGAGCCTCACCCTGAAAAGGATTACAGCACGTGCAGTTTTATTTCATGGTCTGCCAAATGCCCCTTGCTGTGTCTCTGAATGGAAAATTGGATAGAAGAGTGAGCTGGAATTTACAGAGCCTTTGAAAAGCAACTGGTGTCAGCATGTGCTCCAAATATGCCAAGTACTTCTTTCAATAGTGAGAAGGCCTCTTTTGGGCTTTATGGGGCACATGACAGCAGGCAGAAGACAACAAACATTGCCCTGCTGTGACCCCAGCAGAGAGAGAAATCTTCCCACATCCCCCGACCAACGAGGCCAACAGAAGGAAATATGATCCCAGCTATTTTTGTCCGGTGTGCATCTTGCCACAGTGCTGTGGCCAACATCTGCTAAATGCAGCTTCAAAAATGCACCTTTGCTGGATGAGATGGAAAGGTGGTGTGGCTTGCTGGGTTCTTACTGGATGCTTGGCTCCTCTGCTGCAATGGGCCTGCAGTGTGTCCCCATTTCTTTCCTAGAACTGCAAAAAATAGAAATTTTTTGTTTGTTTCTCAAGGTGAAAGGTCCCACATCCCTCCACCTGGGGTTTCCAGTACCAGCTCTGAGGTGAGGGCTGGCAGCAGGAACATCACATCCATTGTATGGACACCCTATGCAGCACGGCTGTGACCTTAGCTGGGCTGCATGGGTGTAAAGTGTCTCAGTGGGTTTAGATGAGCTTTCAGACAAAGAAAGCCTTGTACAAGGTGGTGCAGAACAGCACTATAAATACCCAGTGGTTCCTACTGGCATGCAACCCCCAGTCTAATGCAGCACTGTGACCTGCAAGAGGAGGTGAGATCTAGGGTGGCTCCCAGGCAGTAGAGGAATTCTGTTGGAGTAATACCCATGTGTTTACACAGAGGTTATATGTTATTATTCCTTTTTCTTGTGAGCTTTGTTTATTGGTTTTGGAATGGGATAAAGAGAAGAAAATTTCAACTTAAAAATAACTTGTACGGTCTGATCTACAAAGATGATATACATAACAGCCTAAGACACAGATTACAGAAATGCACCAATATATATTTGATTCTGGGTTATTTTTAGGCACATAAGAAGTATGGAGAGCTTGCTTCTCCAAGCAAGGGTGTGCTCAGGGGTATTCTACCCAACTTCAGTAAAAATAAAGTGATGTTCATGAGGACTCTGCACAAGGCTTGGAACACACTTTTTGCTTGAAGGAGAAACAAGCACAGGCTTACAATACTTGGCTTAGCAAAATGCAGAATGTTTTGGGTCAAAACAGAGAAGTTTCTGTAAAAATGGAAAATATTTACTGAAAGATTCAAGTGACTCAAGCTAATGCTCTGTAATATAAACTGCAAGGCCACTTTTGTTCCAGCATGGGCAGGTCTGTGTCAGCAGTCAGTCCTTGTGGGAGATCCTGCTCTGTAACCATCTGACAGGCAAACCACCACAAGCACAGATAGGAAAATGCCACATTGTTAGGGTTTAAGTTCCTAAAATCATCATCAGAAAGAGTGGGGAGGGGGCAGATAACATTTCAAAATACGAGGGAGTTGCTCTATTTTTCCCACTGAAAACTGTTCATAAATAAGTCATTTCATACTCACATTCAGACTTAAAATTTTTAGCCTCACTGAGAAACAATGATAGGGAGTAGGTTCAATAGAGTAGCCATGTTTTTATAATTGGAAACAAATACTGGTGAAAATGGATCTAAAGAGGCTTGTGTTTCATTTGGCAAAACTTTGACTTTGAGGAAATGTGATATTGCAGTACTTTGCAAGAGGCCAGACTAGAGTTAGAGCGTGAAAGGGTGCAGTGGGAGGGCAGAGATGACTGACGGTGGTCTTCACACATTCCATACTAACATTTTCCTGGTCCGACCACTTTAGTGCTTAAAATACAGTTTCAGCTATAAAATGTGATCATGAAAAACCACAATTGATACTCTCAGGTAATTTGTTCAAAACATGCAGCACGAAGGGACATTTCAAGCAAAAGTTAATGATGATGATGATGATGGCAGACTTGACAGATAAACGTGCAACAGCATCTTACAAGGGCTTTACTGTTTAGTTCCCCAGGCACTGTCAGCATGCTTTCAGTGTTAAGTTTCTCCACACAGTAAGTGGTTGGTATGATCAGGGTTTAGGAAACTGCTCACTGTGCCCTCTGCATCAGTAGCACATCTTACAGCACATCTGGCATTTAACTCAAATGGGCATGGATGTCACACAGGTAGCATATCGTATACATGGCTATGCAAAAATACATGTATCTAGTATTAATTTCTTCTCTATTTCTCCCACTTTCTTATGTGGAGCTGGACACAGGTAAAACATCAATCTGGGATTGAAGAGAAAAAACGTGTTTTTCCTACAGCTATGTCCTTGCTTTTCACCTTAATGCAGCCTTGAAACTTTCGGGTCTAAAGAAAAAAACCCCAAAATTTAGTGGTTTTTTGGCTACCAGAAGCCCACATGCATTCAGGTTATGAGCTTCTCAGAGACCACTGAAAGGCAGCTCTCCAGCTATTTCCAGCAGCCCTAACGAGGGCCAGATGCCAGGTTTAGATGTGTCCAGAATGCCCCCACAATGGCACTGCCATGTAGAGCACTTTCACAGCATCCCCTTTGTGACTTTCTCTCCATGACAAACCCTGGTCTAGACAGGACTGGGCTAGAAATTCCCCTCTCACCCCTCCAGACAGACGGCATTTATGATCACCTAGGATGTAATGCTAGCTTGAGACCTCCGAATAAATGAATTGGCACACTAAAGCTCTGCTGAGAGCTTTCTATGCTCTGGTCAGGCTCTGTCAGCTTCTGGGAAAATAAAGCTTGCTTTCCAGAAAAGCCTTCGTTTGTCAGCAGATAATAAAGTCTAAGTTGTAAACCACACCATGCAGGGGTTAGGGTGGAGGATGCTCAATGGGGTGTCAGAGAATTGCCCGCCTGCTAGTGTCCCTCCTGCCAGGCTTTTTGCTGATCTTGCCTGAATTTGGTAGGGAAGAGGAGGGGGAGGGAGGAAGGGGGAAAACATTTCTCCTCTGTGGCAGGTAGGTCACTGTGAAGTCATGCTGCCTGTATAGGAAACCCAGACTGAGTAACCAAAACAAAACCACAACCAGGCTGCTTTTCTTCATTTAAAGGGGCTCAACTTCTTCTGTAACAAAAACTAGATCTTCTTGTAAAACCCAGGCAAGGTTAGCTTTTCCTTCTGCTGGTGGATCCAGTTCTTGTGTTGGTCAGGGAACTGCTGCTCTGCCTTGTTGCACCATTCCTAGAAGAAAAAAATGCATAGCCCAGGCTGGGCCTGTTGTTTCAGCCTTTTATTTCAGCATTCCGAGGGGACTATTCCAGATGAACAGCCTCAGTCAAGCGATGAAAGCTTGACTGATAGGATTGAACAAGTGGGAGCTCAAATTCTCCCTCTTTCTCTTCTTCCCTGCTTCATTTCTTTCTTTCTGGAGGCTTCTAGAAAGAAGAAGGGATTATTGGAGCAGGACTTTGGGAGGCACCTGACATGCAATAACTTTTATAACACAAGCCCGGTGCCTGGGCTCCACAAACACTGCCAAATAAAAGTAAACCACTCACCCCAATAAACGGTTTGATCTTTATGAGCTTTCAGAGCCATTCCCCACAAATCCAAGGGCTCTCTGGGACCAAGGGAGAGCTTGATTGCATGGGGTTGAGAAGGCAGCTGGAGGCAGAGGACACTCAGCACTTTGCAGGGTCAGACCCTTCCCAGGCCAGGCGCTTTGCCACTGACCCCAGTGGTGCTGCCATCTCACCCGTGACGTCCGTCACACATGGGGGTAGGGGCCCAGATGGCCACAGCAGTGCCAGGCTGTATCTGGAACTAAACCAGATCCCAAGGTTCATTATCCTTTGCAAATTGTAGGGTGGCGGTGAGGGAAAAAGAAAAAAGAACGGGAACCTTGACCACTTTTAACAGTGGCAAGGCAGTGTTTAATTTTCAATCAAGTACCTAAAACAGACTTCAAAGGGCATTTAAGCTGATGGTTTTATTTTCTCATGGAGTAGGAGGAAAGATGAATAAGCAAGGAGTCAGATCTTTCTCAAAATAATTGCAGCCTTGACATATCTAAATTAGTTTGTAAAAGAAAATTCAGGGGCAGTTGATCTTATTAATTAGAGATGCACCAGGACTGTAATACCTAGTTACTGAAAGGCAGCCTGGAGCTACTAAAATAAAATAAAACAAATCTTCCTTCTTCTCCAGTGAATTCAAAACATATTCCTCTCCCTCTCCTCTTTCCCCATTTTAAGTAAAAGTCATAACAAATACCTTCAGTTTGGAGGGGGAAGGGAAGAAATGTCTATTAAAAAACATGTCATGAGTTCCTCCTCCCACCTTACATGTTTCATTGTGTTTATGATGGATTGCACTGTCGTACATGTAATAGGTTTTGTTACAAATGACTGAGAAAACAAGTATCTTCACATTTAAAAAAGCATTACTTAAACACTATTAAAATCCTTTGATGTTGTGGGGCTTTTTTCCAAAGGAAACTAAGTAGTTTTCTTTCTGACTGGGCTTGCACTTGCTCCTTCTCCACTACAATAATTTGTCCTTGCTGTACTGAGCCACCTCTGTGGAGAGCACTCCACGGGTTTGGGAGAGGAGCCTCTGCCTTGGGAAACTCAGAGCCCAAATAGATGGGTGAAGAAACCCCATCTATTCAAAAGAAAAAGGCAGGGCTGAGACTCAGGTCACACAGACCTCTGTTGCCTGGCACTGCCCACACACCTGCCTGTGGCAGAGTTGTACATTTATGTGGTAGAGAGGTACAAGCACAGCTCTGCTCAAAAGAGCTGCACCAGGTTTGACCTAACCTGGGACTGCAGGACCCCAGGGTTGTTGGAACTGGGCTTGAAAAGGGTGTATGGTAACCTCAAAGCATCTCTGACATATGTCCCCAGAGTTTTGAAGGGCACTCTCTTCTCCTTTTTGTATTCAGGAAAAAACATGCACCATCTCCCCCCAGAGTGAAAATCTTCAGGGAAGTAACAGGGCTAGAATAAAAAATAAACTTGCTTGTCCTTCCCTGCCCTAATTAATGACAAATGGGAGGTAATCGGTGGACAAATAAAACTGTCTGTAGTCTTATTTGGGCTCAGATGTCTGTGCAATCCTTCTTGCTAATGGAGCTCAAGGAAAAGACACAAGGAATGGAGAAGCCATGTCTCTTTCTTTTCATGAAAGTGAGACAGCTGGCAGTAAAATTTCTTCTTCCCAGGCTGCCTGTATCAGGGTGATGAAGTTGAAAAAGACAGGACAAAGAAGAGTTCCTTTCAAAACAGGGGTGTCCATTTTAGCGGGGGATGCTTTGCCTGGCTGTGCAGGCAATAAACTGACTGGAATAGGGAAGAGTCAGCAGCATGCTGACCTCATGCAGCTCATTTGCTAAAATATTTAGGATTAAAAGTATAGTTAAAATTATCATTCCTAGTGTAGGGGGCAGGAAACCTCCCTGCTCTTTTCATCTCTTTCTTCTGTAATTGGATTACAGCTGATTATTTTCCCTTCATTAGCTGAAAGTCTTCCAAACTATTCTGATTTGCAGCAGCTGGGAACCACAGGTCTGACCCTGAATAAAGTAAGAACAGGTGTTTGGGACTGGAGGGGAATAAAGCATCCCACCTCCTGCCCCTGAGGCCTCCCTGTTACTCTGGAAGCATTATCCCAGGGCGCTGGTGGAATTTTTGGGATCCTCTTCAGAAAAGAGTGCACTACATTTCCCAACTGACACAGTATCTTTAGTGAATTTTGAACAAAATATTTGCTTAAATATTGCTTAATGCTTATTAAGGCTACAGGACCTGAGAAGACATTCCTGTGATAAATCACCAAGAAGACAGAAACAAGAGAGAGCTTGCTGGAGGTGAAGGGAAAATTAACCAACACACCACCCCACAAAGAAAAAAGGTGTTTTATCTTATAAACCTTAGACAATGCTTTCACAGCAACCAAGAAGGTTCTGTGAAATGCAGCACAGATTTCTCCCTTGGTGCAGGAGTCAAAAAGGCAGAGCAGAGCCGGCCAGGCTGCAAGGGACAGTGCTCCTTACACTACCGGTGTATATTGATGTGGCCACAGTAAAAGACAGCCTGTCTGTTAAGAACCTGACATAATCCTCAACAAAATTTAACTGTTGCAGACCATTTTTGAGTTTTGGGTAGTAAACGTGGCATAAACTAGACCAACAGAAATGCACTGGTACAGAGATCATGAAGAAAGCAATCCCCAAGGTGCTGAGATGGTGAAGGGGTTGCAGTTCTCCTGTTCAGCTGGACCCTGGCTCACTGGCACCCCAACATTGTGTCAGGAGCTGCCACAATGAACAGAAACAAATGGCTTCTAGTCCTTGTGGCTGGAATAATTCTTTTTCACAAGAATATCACTAATCTTTAAATTTCTAATCCTCATTCTTGCAGAGTTAAACTTGACTAGTGCAAATCTGTTGCATTTTTTTAAATAGCAGAAATCAAACTCGAACTTCAAATCCAGCCTGCTTTTTATTTTCTAAAAATATATTTATTAATTTTAAGCAAATACAGGAGTTTGCAAGGAGACTTCTTGACATGGTTTTTGAAAATGCTGATGTGAGTAAATTGATCTTGAGAGGTTATTAAACAGGAGCAGAGTGTTGCAGGATCATACTTTCACGATGACTGATACTATATCTGTCCAGCTGTGAAAACGAAGGGATGTATGCACATATATGTACACATATATATAAATAAATATTTATAGATGTAAAAATAAACATAATGGTTACACGGATTGCAATTGTCAGAGATGGTAGGAATACCAAAGCTATTAAAAGCACAAAGTTCTTAAGTATTTTGTCCGATGTTAGACGCTGCAATCATAAAAGCTGTTCACTCCTAACGGAAAGCCCTGGCAGGTTTCACAGAAGCAGCAAGACAAAAGGCAAACCTTTCTGCACAGCCACATTGTTTTTCTTGGATTTAGTTCAAATGTAAAATGAAAACAAGTTCTCATACCCAGGAAGCTGTAGCAAATATTGAGTCCATCCCTATGTATTTTTGATGGAAGCCTCAGTGCAGGAAACTCTCAGCACATGCTCGAGCCTCTCTTCAAAAGTCTTCTTGCAAAAGTTTTGTGGACCCTTCATGGCTAGAAACCCTTAGACTAAAGAAGGACAAAAGGATGTGAAAAAGGAACTGCAAACTTCATCTTACTCACGTAATGCTTTACCACAAAAGGAAAAAATGCAAACTCCACACGCTTACCTTGATGGTAGCATATAACTGTAGTTTGTGGGGCGAAGAACAAAACCAGCTTGTGGAAGTTGCTCCAGAAGAAGTTGCCTCAGAGAACAAACTGAAGGATAAAATGTGATTGCTGTTTTTCATAAAGAGGCATTGAATGTGTCTCTCTGTGCCTCTCCCACAATGTACTCAGGTTTTTTTAGAGGATCACCCCTCCATACTGGAGGTGGGCCACCATGGTGAGTGTATTCTGTGTTCCTTGGCAGCTGCCCAGCAGCAATGGTGGTGATTGGCCCAGAACCACCTGGGCTGCGATTTGAGACTCTCACTATTGCACAATGAGAGTAAGCCAGCACCCACTAACACACTTTCTCAGTTACTTGAGGTGGTTCTCATCCATTTGCCACAGAAAGTCAGACATATCTCATTAACTATCCCATAAGAGTCCTGCTTGTGTCCTGCCTCAGCCAGGATGGTGGACAATGATGCCATCGTTGGGCTGCTTAGACTGAGCCTCCTGTGCAGCAAAACTTGGGCATATGAGTGGCCTTCACCACCTGGGAGCGGACCACAGCTCCCTCCCCTTTCCCACTGACCATCAGGATGCTGCTATAGCCCAGCAAGCTGCTCAGGAGCTGGAAATAAACATGCTGCCTAAAGTTTGGGGCTGGGGGATGCCCTCCACAAGCTGAAGGGGATCTAGCATGTCTCTCTAGCAATGGATGTGGTTGCCATGGTAACTTCAGGACTGCACACATCAACAGATTTTAACATCTTGGCAGTTTGGGAAGTGACTGTTTAGGCATTCCAATTAGGCTGGATATTTACACGTTTAAAGGTATCGCACGCTTAAAATAAAAATAAAAAAAACCCAAGAAGATCTATGTGAGAGAGCCTAAACAGTGCCAAATTAGAAAACAAGCCCTAAATATAGCTTCAACAGAGGCACATTTGAAAAACAATGTCTAAACACAAGGAGGAAAAAAGAGCAAAGAAGGAAAATGAAATTCCCATTGAAAACAAACAAGCCACTGCCCATGGCTTGGCAGCAGGTGACACTGCTCTGCTCTGTCCCCTGCCCTGGGTCCAGATCTGACCCCAGTTCAGAAGACAGCCACAGCCAGGGCCATTTTCATTTGTGCACCACAAGCATCAAAATAGATTGTATATACAGGAGTGATTGGGAAGAAGATGTGGGTTGTGACATTGGAGCTGGGGGCATTGAATATGGGGCTTCATTTCCTGGGATGGCAGCGTGAAGCTCCCAACCTGAGCTTTCAGCTAAAGTCAGCCATGAACTATACAATGCTGACTTTAAAATAATTATTTTAAGTGTCAGGTTTCACCACTCCTGGAGGTATAAAGCAGTTCACACCTCTCAAACCTTTTGTTTCACATAATCATGTTTACACCCAATTCAGGTTTCCAAGGTGTTTATTTACAACAGGCTAAAGCTAGAGATGTGGAGACAGACCCACAAAATGTAAAGTGATACTAATTAAAAAGGACCCTTGCAAGCTTTGATCCCAGAGCACCATCATGTTTTGAAAGCTTGCAAGCTCTGTGTCTGCCGAGTATGACAGTGCTCCTGCTGCAATTAGAGGGATGACTGTGCACACTGTTGCTGGGGAAGAGGAAACTGCCTCCAAATCCAGGAAATCTGAAGTAATTGAATCACACAGGGTTTGCATTTCCACACAGGCAGGGAAGAGAAAAGATCCATGGCCACAAGACATCAGCTTCAAATTTGTGACTGCTTTCCTCCCAGCCTTGTCTATATGCCAGTCTTCTTTTTGGCAGTCTCCTCTTGTCCTGATGCACAAGCAATTCCCACAAAACCGCCATGTACTTTTTCCCACAAACCCATGTACTCTTCCCTAGACATTGTCTCCCTTCCCTGCCACCAGTGCAAATTCATAGTATCTATTTGTGCCTTCTTTCCCCCATTTGTCTTAAGTCCAGATGTAATACCCCATCCCATGGCCTCTTACTGCTCATACTCTTGCTTTGCCCCCTCCCTCCAAACTCCGTTTTAGGTGGTTGTGGCACATTCGTCTCTGAAATCCTCCCATATCCCCTCCCATCTTTTAATGTCACTGATCTTCCCATCTAGGTCACTCCCCTACTCAACTTGTCTGGATGGTGCACAATGCCAGTTGCTCCTTCACCTCACTCCTTGACCTACCTCTCAGACCCTCCCTTCGTCTTACCATTCACCATCTCAGTCCAGCCTCCTTAGAGGTAAAAACACAGCAGCTTTTCAAGCATATGACCTTCTCTTCTGCCTCCTCCTCCTCTGTAACCTCTTGTCTTCCAAAACACAGGAGTGTTTCATCTCCCTTCCAGCCCCTCCATCCATCTCATCAATCCTCTTCTCACAGTTTCCTGGCTCTTTCCTCTCCCTGCAGAAAGACGTACAGTAACCCCACCTTAGAATGGACCTTCACTCTTCCCTGCCTCTCAAAATACACTCACCTATATCCAGCCAAACACTACCCGGAACTCTTTTTTTCTAATTGTGTCTTGGATGCTCCCTTGCCTTGCATTTAACAGAAACCTTTTCCACAGAGTTTCTAACTACCTCGTTTTGGCCAAAAGTTTGGTCACTGCTTCATCTTGAGCTTCCTTGACGTATAAGCCATCCATAAATCTCACGACTGAGGGTAATTCACAGGTCAGTATCTCTTGTCTCAGTCTGCCAACCTCACAACCACAGCCATCTTGCCTCTACACCTCTTTGTCTACCATTTCAAAGTCAACTGAGTTTAAAAAAGTAGAGCTCCTAAACTCTTTGGATAGTCTCCTTTGCTTCATTCTAATTATTGCCATGTTAGTCTTTGCTCAGTCCTCTCTGCTGCTGTCTGTGCATTCTGTTCTGCCTATGTCACTCTTCACATTCTTGTTCCTTGTGTGTGGCCAAGTAATGTACTTTGTCTTTCCATGGTATCTCCTTGTCCCCCATGGCATTCCATGCTGCTAAAATTCTTGTTCCCCTTCACTTGCATCATTGCAACATCCTTTTAGTGTCCTCCTGATTCTTATTAACCCAGCATGTTCCTAGAGAGCCAGGGATCCTTGTCCATTACTTTCATCCCATAACTTTTTCCTCCACTGTTTCCCATTTTTCAGTTGCATTGAATGTGTTCTGTCTGTCTTAAGTGTTCAGGCTGACCACCCTCGTACTAATTTTTCATGCTCAGTGTAAAAACACAGCAAATTGTAAAATCAGCACTCATTCCAGGATTTCTCTCTCCAACAAAAAAATGTCTGCACTGACATGTCATTAGACTCTTCTAGTCTTTAAAACTCTTCCTTATCACAGTATTTATGCAAAATATGGTAATTGCTAGACTGTTGTTGAGATCAGCAGCAAATCCTGCTGACTGATACCATGCAGTGATTTGTGTGGGCTCCACCATCTGACTGTAACTGCCTTGCCTTGCACTTACACCATCAGCTTCTCAGGGCAGTGACAGTCTTTTGACTTGAGTCAGACTGACCTTAACTACCTGTGCTTTCCACTTGTAGGAATTTATGCCGCAACAGCTCTCTCAAATTTACCACGACAAAAAAGCACAAGGCCTGCCCTTAGTATTAGTATAATCAGTCTAATTGGCATGAAAATAATTTAATTAGATTTGTAAAAAAAAGAGGATGCAAAATCAAAATAGTCAGTGTTTTTATCAAATATCTATAAACAGAATAAACATATTAAATTATTCATTAACCCTTTTTTACTCTAAAACAAGATACTTCTTTCTACATGCCTTTCCTACTTAATTAACTACCATATCAATAAACCAATGAAATTAGTGAAAGTTGCATTTACATAATCAAATCTATATCAAATCAATGTCAGTAAATCAGTGCACACCTATATTGTAAACATTTAAACCAGTGTAATCCTTACACACACTGCTTTTTGATTCATTGATGAATCACTGTAAACTGATTTAAGCAAAGGATTAAATTAGTTTATGTACATCTAATTAAGATGTTTGCACTTTTTAAAGAGATCCATGTTAAACTGAATTCTTGTAAGTGGTGCAATTTTTTGTATAATCAAAATTTTGGCCTCCTTTCCCTTCAGTTCCCTTGCAAGTCCCAAGCCATGGTCTACAGGCCATTCACTGATGGGGCCTGAAGAACTGACAGATCACATGGTGCTACTGACCCCCAGCTCATTTCCAGGCTTTCAGCCTCTTTATTGCTCAGAGGAACTTCAGGTCAGTAAAAACAGCAGGAGAAAAGGAGGAGCAGCCAACCTCAGCTGACCTCTGTCTCACATACTCACCCATCTGGTGAGGCTGCATGAGCGAGCGCTTCTCCCAGCGTCTTTCGGTGCTCATCATCCCACAGCTCTCAGATCCTCTCCCATGAGAATTCCTTATGAATCTGGCTCATTTAATATCAGAACGGCTCATTTAATATCAGAACAGCACCGCGCTCATTGCCCTGAAAACCTTAGGAGAACCCACTCTGTTCCTCTAGATTCAGTGAGCATAAGGATCACTGTTGGATGGAAAAAGAAAGGCTTTGAAATTTGTAGACTCTGCTTTCAGTGTTTCCTTATGAATATTAAAATACTTCTCTCTCACACTGGGCTGCAGGTCCACTGAACATTTTCAAATGTATCTTTTTAATTCTGAGATCAATTCAATTGCAGTTCAATTTAATTTTTTGTAGGTTAAAAA
>VYZP01018133.1:314-51062 GCA_013400635.1 Hypocryptadius cinnamomeus | reverse complement strand
ACTTCAGTAAAACCACTGAACAGTGATCAAGTTCAGTATTAATATCACAAATTAAAGATGGCATCTGAAAACGTACTGTCTAGAAGAATGATCAGAGCTCATGCTGAAGAATAATCTGAGTTTTCAGCAGCCTATAAGCATGGAAAAAGCAGTGGTGTTTCAGTCATTAAGTCACAGTGTTATATATAAAGAAAACACTAAATACTGAAATACAGCCAGTGGTTTGGTGGCAGCAGGTTGGGTAGCAGGAAATCACCTGGAAATGTCAGCCTAAAGAAACTCATGGTAGGACTAGGAGACCTATGTTGTACAGTTCAAACTGGCAATTAAATATATTTTATGAGCTTGTATTTTTCTTTGTGTATCCTTAAACAAGAAAAAAATCAACCAAATAACCCAAACAACCTCTCAATTTCTAACTATTTTGTTGTCTTACTGAAAGTGTGTTTATTCAAGCAGATGTAACAGCACATTTGTTTGCCCCAGGACAGAGTGGGAAGAATTAGCCATATATCCTTTTGAAGTCCACCGAGAGGCCAAGATAGTTGCACTGGAAGAAGGCACAACCATTCCCACACTTTCCAATGGTTTAGGGTTTTTGTAGCTCCAAGGCACATATACTGGCACTGGTTTACACCACTGCCCACCTTCATGTAGGCCAGCATTGTCCTAGGACTCAGCTTTCACACAGCTGCATGGAGAGAAGCCAGACAGAGTGGGCCAATCCCTGTGTTCTTTCTCCTGCTTCTCTCCCTTGGCTTCACTGTCCTATATTGAGTCTTCTGGATGTGGGACACAGATTCAGGCAGTATAATTTCTCCAAGCACCCACTAAGTTGACGTGTAAATTAGCTACAAGACATATGGGGCAGGATTCAGGTCCAGATGATAGATACCAAAATAGAGGTGACCACCTATGCACTGGATACACAAGGTCTCACTTCAGATAACAAAGGTTAACTTGGTACCCACACAAAGCTGCTAAGCTTCATTTCAGATGGATGCCCTAAGGTCTCAAAGACATCAGCCAAACGTTAGCAGATGTGATACAGAACTCACAGGAGATCCTCAATTGCAGTTGGGATTCTAACAGCAACTGGCATTACAGCAGTATCCTACAGGTCTCAAATGACACTCAAATGCAGAGCCACAGCAATGTCACATTTCCCTGCCTTACCTTCATAAACCTTGTCACTGCAAAACCTATTAACTAAGCTCTATTACAGAAATAGCATAAACAGAAAAAAAAAAAATCACTCTTCCATCCACAATTCCTCATTGCTGGACCTTGTTGGACCAACCCAGCATTACGAGCAGGAAGCACCTGAGTTCAGTAGGTGTACTGTCTGACAAGGCAATTTTCGCACAGAGATCCATAGGCGAGAGGAGGGTGCTCCACTTTTCACTGCAAGGTAATTCTAAAATGGTTTTAGACTGCAAGGTGCTATGAGTCAGAGACATTCTCTCCGAGAGATGAGCTGCCACATCTGTCACTGCTGTGCCAGCATGGAGATAGGCACACAGGGAAGCACTGGACTGCTCTGCCATTTGGGGGCTCACAAGAGACTTCGATGTGCAGTAGGCACCAAACAGAGGACAGGACATCTCTGCAGCAACAACCAAGAACCAAAGCTTAACAGACAAATGTAAATTAAGAAAAAACATTTTTCTGTTGCTTTTCTTAACATATTAATGAATAAGATAGTCCTCTAAACAATGTTGTGTCTAGGCATTAGATATCTGCTGATTTTTGGTATGGTCTATGAAAGAACTGAACTGGAAGAAGAGAAGGTCATCAGAGCCTTCTGACCCATTTTTAAAAGAGTTATTCTGTATGCTGTGAAGGACATGGGATTTGGCATGCAGTTAGGCTGAGAGGAAAGGAAGAAAATGGCTATGGCAAAGGCAGAGGCTTAAATGAAAAGAAGGGTATGAAAGTCCCTGAATGTATAGAAAGGAAATGTAAACTTGATGAGAAAAGTGTCAGATGTCCTAATAATTAAGCAAACCCTACGAGACTGAAAATCTGCAGGAACCAACTTGCCTTGCTTGAGTACAGTCAGTGTAGGAGCTCTTTGGATTAGGACCAATCAGCTGCTACCTTTTCTCTGCTTACTCATTATTTCCCGTGTGGCAAAGGAAAGGTAACAAAACACAGCTCTGAAGGTAAAACAGTTTTCACCCACAAATACAATGAGACAGGAAGGCTCATGTAGCCATCCTGTGATGTGGGAGAAGAGGTCTCTGTTCTCTCAAAATTTGTATCTGATAAACAAAACCAGGAGACAAGATGCCAGGAAGCACACTAAAAGTACTTCCCACAAAGTACAAATTCTATTTACAATTATACTGTAACTGCTTTTAGCTGACTTCAATCTTCCTCAACTGGAATTCACCCAAACAATACATTACAGTACAAAATACTTTTATAGGTGTTATCTAGAATTGAAAAGTGTGGCACCTACCCATGGCCAATGTGCAAGCTATGTGCGATAGGGATGACCATTTGTCCTCATGAAAATTATTTCACCTCAATATGTTACAATAGTCTACGATACTGCAAGTTTGTAATGCTTTAAATAATGGCTCAAATCTGCCTATGGTTCCAGATCTTCATTTTGAACTCACTATTTTATAATAGTACAAAGGGAGTTTAACTTGTCAAGTGGTTGGCAAAGCTGAAAATGAAATATCATAAGAAAATATGTCAGAGGTAGACCTTTCTGACCCAAACTTCTCTTTGGCCAGCAGAACAATTTGTCTCACCAGTCACTGTATAGGCTGCATCAATCGTACAGCTGATGTTTTTTCTTGACTTGCATCAAACAATCTCAGCACATTGATCAGGACATTCTTAAATCTCTGTCCTTTCATGCTAAATCCAAAAGCTTTCTTTTCATGTGCACTCAACAAACAGACATTCATAACCTCAGAACATAAAAATATGATGGATTTTATCTTGAAGGACCTAGAATAATTAAATGCTGCCAGCTTGTTTCTGAAAGGTTTTCCTTCAGTTCTGCCTCAAGGATGTGACATATTTGCTGTTTTCCTCAGTTTTGATTTCTTTTGCTTTGTCAGGGAAAGCAATGCTGTTATACATCACACAAAATAGTGATGCAGTAGGGAGAGATGAGTGACAAAATGCAGCAGAGAAAAAGAGTTCAAATAAAAGTTTTCATATCTTAATCCCTACAGGATTTTTCCAATAACATAAAAAATGTTAACGCTTGGCAGATATTATTAACCAGGATTTGCTTTCCTTAAAGAATAGAAAAAAAATTCTTACCACAGATAGGCATGAGCAGTCAACAAAAAACTTCATCATCATTAGGAATGCAAATTCAAGGTAAATTTATCCAATGACTTTACTGAAGAAAAACTGTGAAAGGCAAAGTCTGGAAGTGAAAAATCCAAAATCCATACTGCTGTCCATTGTTCATTTTAACATGCATTTTATTTCACCTTATGCACCTGTGTAATTCTGTGGTATCTGCCATCACTGTATCCAACATCCTAAACACTTAAAATACTTTTTTTTAAAATTTTTTCTTGCTTGCAGAAATAGTTTGACTGTTTTATGCTCATACACATAAGAAAAATTAGAACAATTAGGTGAAGGGCTTCTTTGTAAATTTTCTGTTCTAAACACAATAATCTGCATGGTTCTTCTCATGGAAGAGTGGCAAGTACAGGGTGCCACCAGGTAGCCTTGGCAGCACCAGGCCAGCGTGGCTAGCAAGGGACTGGCAGCATGAGGCACAGCTAACACAGTCACCACCACATTGGCTCATTCTGAATCAGTGCTTCCCAGTAATCCCAAATAATTTCAAACTGTGAGTGCAAATGACTGCAGAAGAAGGAGCTATTTGCACACACATACACACATCCCACAGGCAAAAAGGCTACAAATTGTTATTGTTCTTTAGGAATTAATTATGGCTATTTTGTTTTTCTCATCTCCATCAAATAGCAATATCATTTATTGTGTCGTTTGATTCATGATCGTCCTTGTCAAGTCCAGGCAGATGCCCAAGCTAATAAAAATTCTAAATAACAAGTAGAATATATGCAATATCAGTTTTAAAAAGCTACACACTCTTCCTTCAGAATAATTGCTCTACTCGAGATCTCATTTTGATAGGCTATAATAGCTGAATAAACAAAACTAACTAGATTAAAATTTGATCATGCAGACGCCACTAGATCATGATTACATTCTTTAGTAAAGGAAGGATTGTTTGAAAGAAAAATCTGAAGACTTATCAGATACAAAACCCCATACTAAGTAGATACTATCTGTAAATACAAAGTAAATACTTTTATAAAACAGCAAAGAGATCCATTTAATCATTGGCATATAGCTGCCTCTGTAAATCCTGGGTAAGTTAAGATCATAAAATCAACTAAATTATATTACCGTTAATATCCCAGTTCCCATCGTTATTTCTGATATTCCAATTTCTAACTATCAGCCACATTGAAATTCAAGGATATATACCCACACTTAGTTTTCATCGTTAAATACTGGCATTTGAAGCCAGGTCCTTTTTGTCACCAGAATATGGAAAAGCCTATGAGACCAAAGATAAAGAGATACTGCAAAGAAGATGGAGCCTCCAGATAACTGAATGAGGGGACAAAAGCAGAGTAAGGATTATGTTGATAATAGATCTCAGCCAGATGTTCACTGACTTTTTCTGCCTTTTAAAAGCAGTGAAGCTTGCCTAAGTGAGACATTTTCAATAGTATTACTGTACCTTGGGGATTCTGAATAAAACTGCTGCTTGCAAATGTTGTGTACTTGAATTTTTTTCCCCTAAGAGTGACAAATTTAGTAGTTAGTCATTTTTATTTCTAGCCTGTGCTTCATATTTTGTTAGGCTTCTTACAACTACTTTCCATCTATTACAGCAGTCTACATGTACAACCAATTGTCCCTTGCCAGGAGGAGGATGAAGCTTCTTCAACCCCAGTTTTCTGCTTTGCTGGGATTCAGAGACAATATCATGAATAAACATACTACCCCAATGGGAAGTATTGAGCTCAAAACTGTAAAGAAAATCTGGTTTTATTTTAATGTCATCATAGTTCATAGAAAAAAATAGTTGAGTGCAATGTTCACAGAATCATGTGTAGGGAACAGAGCAGAAATGGTGCTATTTAAAGGGCAGACTATCTTCTACACTGTGCCAACATTTACATGTTGATACTTGCTGTGACACACCACGTCTTGTTTTTATTGACCATCTAGACATATAAAATGACTTCCCTTGTGTGGAAGACAGGGCTTCCTGGGAGCATGGAGGCCTCTCTAGAAGCTTTGTTTGACACTCATTTCCTTCATTGTATGGGCGTGTTCATCCTATTTTGTTGCACTGATGTCTGGATGTGTCCTGCTTCCACCCATTCAAAGCATTAACTTTCTTCTCTCAAAACAACATTAAGATTTCCTCCCAAATCAGAGATACTGTCCCCAGCTATCTGTAACACGTTGGAATTCATCAGACAAATCTACCAGTGGATCTATTGTACCTGCAACTCAGCCCTGGTGAGGCCACATCTGGACCACTGAGATGCCCAGTGCAAGACAGGGATTTGCTGGAATGAGTTAAGTGAAAGAAAACAAACAAGTTTAAGGGACTGGAGCATCTTTCATATGAGGATATGTTGGGAGAGACAGGACTGCTCAGCCCAGAGAAGAGAAGGATCAGAGGGGTGTTACCAGTGTATTTAAATACCCGATGGACAGGAATAAAGATGAGAGGTTGTCACTAAGCAGTGACTGAGAAGAAGCAATGGCACCAGATGAAACACGTGAAATTACATTGGAACACAAAACAACAATTTTTTACTCTAAAGGTGATCAAACACTGGCATAGGTGGCCAAGAGAAGTTATGAGTTTCCATCTGATCAGATCTTTACACTGTGCCTGAACACAGACCTGGGAAACTTTCTGTAGCTGCCCCTATCCTGAGCTGGTGATTGAACTGGATGATGTCCAGACGTCCCTTCTTACCCAAACTATACTTGACTCTGTGAATCAGTCAAGATCCCTGTGATACAGACTCACAGGAGAACTGACACTGAACTAAATTAAGAGTTTTACAAAAATATGGGAAAAGTTTATCTGAAATTCTAAGTTTTCTATCTTTTTTAAAATACAGTAAATCAACAGAAATGCAAATCTTGTGTATAACAGTATATGCATGACAGATAAAACCAGCTAAATTAAACATGAGTCCCCTTTTCCTATGTAGGCATCAGTATTTTTGACAGATATCCTAAATACTTTTTTTTTTAATTGGCTATTATCAAACAGAAGTAATTTATCTCTTTTGCAAGGTTAGGCAAATAATCCATTCAGAATTAGCATGCAGCTTCTATCCCCAAGAATATTTTTTAGGAAATTATTTTAAAATAAGATTCAAATCTTTATAATTAAGAAGGGCAAATATATTAATAAGAATAAAGAGATACATTTCTAATCTCCAGGTTATGCAAATTACTCTGTGATTTTTNCTAATCTCCAGGTTATGCAAATTACTGTGATTTTTGTCATTTACTTCAGAAACAGCAGAACAATGCAGTTTTTTCACATGCATGACAATTATTCTCATTTATGTGCTTGACACATTGCAATTGGATATTTATTCTTACACAGCAAACTTTAATGGTATTGAGACTGTAAGTGCATATCTTTCATTTAAATACATTCACACTTCTAAAACCACAATGTTTATAAATATTTTTCTTTACAAATAACCTTTATAGAACTCTCAAAACTAAGCCTGTTGTTGTTTGAAATATTCATTAGATACATAATTACGGATATCTGTAATTTAAGGGATGACTATGCTTCAGAAAAAAATTCATATTTCCTTTTTGGCTTTGCTATTTTTTGGTCCACATGACAAATAGCAAATATGTTTGAACCCTGTAGTTAACAGACACATCAAATACATTTTTACATCTAGGCGAGAACTGTACAAATTCAAACAGTTTGTTATTGTCTCTCTTCACTCAGCTAGCATAAGGAAGAACCACTTGCTGACACCAGAACTGTGCAATCATGGCTATTGCACAGTGTGTGTACAGCACACTGAGACTCTCCCTGTGCTCAGCTGAGGGATTAGACAAGGCATGGCCAGATTACACAGTGCAGCTGCCAACAGAGAGTCCCAAGGTAGCTCAAAACAAGACGAAGGCAAGTCACTTGCTAACACAGCCTCACTGCTTTAAATAAGCAGTTCCTTTGTAGTAGATACAGGAGCTCTACAAGCTCCCCTTTTCCCTATTGTTTTCACTCAGAATGGGTCCCAGCACCTCTCATGCTACCTACCTGATGCTGAGAGGTACATCCTGAAAAAGGATTCATAGGTTAAGAAACAGGAAAGAAGAATTTTCCCAGGGACCTGCAGGTAGCAGAGCAAGGAAGGGCTATGGGCAGGGGAATTGAACAGCAGTGGGGAGGGATAAGATGTATCCCAAACTGTGCAAACAGGTGATAGAGAAGAAACACATAGGTGTTAGGAATCCTTTCAGACTTAGGAGTGAAATTGTGACTGTCATGAAACCCAGGCTGCTTCACCATTTTCTTTTTGCACTATGTCCCTAGCTTCAACCACTGCCTTCTGAGCACCATCCTATTCCCTGTCTGTCATTTGTCTTTTGTGTGCCTTCATCATGTTTCTTTTACAGGCTCTCCAACAGCATGTCCTCCTCAAATGTACTATTTCAAAAAGAAAAAAAAAAAAAAAAGGAAAAGAAGCACAGTTCTTATGTTTCTACTTTCTAAAACTTACCATGTCAATAAGCTCCCATCAATTTCCATATTTGATGTCCACAATTCCTTTGGCTTCAGTAACTCTCCATTTTACATATCCAAGACCACACCTATGTACTGAAGAGGATGACTAATTTGCACCACTATAAGGAAACATGATTTGAAAGTTTTCAAATGTAACTAATCTTATGTAAAGATAGAAATATTGGAAAGCTTCCTCCTGTGAGGACTCACAGTATTGGAGGTTACATTCTGTTAGCAACATCACTTTCCTGTAGTCAGTGTCAGAAACCTTCATTACAATCACAGCTAATAGGCAGTATTTCTTCACACTGAAGGAGTACACAATTCTGCTTCTTAAAAGCAAGGGATGGTGGAAAGAAAAAGAATCCCAAATAAAGGAATATTTTCTATATTCTTTGTCACAGAACTTCAGCACATGTGCCAGTGCCAAGACCCACATCAGAATGGGAGGCTCCATGTACATTAGGTGCAGAAATACATACTGGAACAGGAAATATGTTGCCCTGGCATAGCAGCCGTCATCTGTGTATGCTTTTTCCAATCACATGAATATAAGGGACTAGAGCAGCTTCTGCCTCCACTAAAAATCTATCCTCAATCTCTTTTGAGTGTCAGTAGAACAGGTTGACCTGATACTAATCAAGCATCGTCTTTGAAGTAGGCTGAGCTCTGCCCGTTTTGTTTCACAGAGGCTTTTAAGACAACACTGAGCAGTAACAGCTTTTGTCTCATTCTGGCTGCAGAAAGCAAAGTAGCAAAGGTGGCAATATTTATGTCACTCAAGACATCAGTGTTTGTGGGCTTACTTTACTCATCTGCTCCAAATCCTCATTGATCTTATGTCATTGTCTCAGAAAGTCAATAGGCCATTGCTAGTCAGAACAAATAGCAATTGCACCTATAAACAATTAATCTTGTGAGTGTCTTAAAATGCCTTGGGAATCATGGCTCAGTTGAACATTAAAAAGGAAGAGGGGTCATCTGAATTGCAATGACATCATTAATTAGTAGCAATAGCTTATATCAATTCTTATTAATAAAATGACTGTATTGCTCTTAAGTGGCTAATCATTTTGTCAATAGTCATAAAACACATTAACCAAGGGGCATATTCTGGCACATTTTTACTTTAAATATTTTCTTTCTTAAGTCTGTACTTGTGATATTGCTGATTGTTTAATGAAATACCTTTAACTCACTACCTGTTACACTCACTACATTCCATGTACTCGCTGCATTATTATGGAAAGTAACAAGGACGTGCCACTTTGCAGGCTATAGATGCTTAATGCCTCTGGTGCTGCTGCAGTGGAAGTATCTTTGCATCTCTTTTAGACAGAGGAAAGTCAGATGGATAGTCAGTCAGTGACAGAACTAGAGACCACATCTAATTCTGTCTTGTAGGTGTGGTGGGTCAGCAGTGGTTAATAGCCAAACTCCCACCCAACTGCTTACTTAGCCCCCTGCTCAGCTGGAAAAGGGAGAAAATATGATGAGAAAGCTCGTGAGTTGAGATGAGGACAGGAAAATTGTCCCCCATTTACTGTCACAGGCAAAATAGATTTGACTTGTGGAAAATTAATGTTATAACAATTGAATAGAATGGTAAGAAACACAGACAAAAGTAAAAACCCTCCTCCCAAATCTGCCTTTTTTTGCAGGTTCCACATCACTCCTTCATTCCCAGCTCCTTTTCCTCCTCCTTGAGTGATGCAGAGGATGGGAGTGAGGGGTTGGAGTCAGTCCATAAGAGCTCCACTGCGTCACTCCTTCCTCCTCACACTTTTCCTATGCCCCACCATAGTCTCCTCCAGGGGCTGCAGGAGAACCTCTGCTCCTGTCCTGGGACACCTCTTTTTTCCTCTCCTCCCTCTCTCATTTTGGTGTCTTCAGGACTGACATTTCTCTCATGTTTTCCCCCCCGTCCTCAATGCATGTGCAGCATTTGGCACTTTTTAAAATACCTTTTCCCTGAGATGCCACTCCCATGGCTGCAGGGCCCAGAACTGGCTGTGCCCAACACGGGGCAGCTCTGGACACTCCTTGCAGTGGCTGCCTTGCAGCCCCTGCTGCCAGCACCCCACCATGGGCACCCAGTACACAATGACACCAGTGTACATGGCAGGCATGTCTACTCAAATGTAAAGGACAGAATCAGTCTCCCAGCTCCCATTCCCTGTAGGATCCATGGTGTCTAATAGTACACATGTAAGAACAACAGATGAGAGATTGAAAATGTAAAGCCTGCCTCACATAGATTCAGAGCCCACTCCTCAAAATACCTTCTAGGAGGGTCATCCTAGCTCTACCTCTTTTTCCTGAGTATCAAAACTTTAGGAAGGGTTGAATTTATCTTCTTGTTTCAACACTTCTAGCTAAACTGAGGTAGAAACACAGCTTTGGTTCACACAAATTGAAGAGCAGCAGATGCTCCAGGCTGATTCCAAAGGTCCACATGTAGCAAGAGACAACTTGCTACATGTGGACCAGATGAGTCCCGTGGAAAGCAGCACCGCCTCTAGTGCTTTTCAGCCAGTGAGGATGGCTCTGCCTCCACAGAGAGCTACGGTGCAGATCCAGACTTCTCTGCATGTGTATGCTCTCTGCCAGTGTCATGCTTTGCCAGGGCTGCTGCTAGCCTGTTTGCTACCACACTTACTGTGGGAGAAAATCAAGACTTAAAAAGTTTTTCCTAGTTGGTGTAAACTTCTGGTGGAAATGAACCCTAGTGGACCAGAGGTAAGAGCTCCATCTGATGGACACCACCCTACCACAAAGACCACCTTACCCTGTTCTCCTGCTGAATCTGAAACACTTTTATACCTGGGACTACAGGAAATAGCTCTTCAATCTCCGTGGCTCAGGTCCTTCTTCAGGTTCTTCCTCCTTCAATTAATTCTCCACATCTTGAATTTCTCAGTTCTGCCCCTCCTCCCACACCTGATTCTTACCAACTGCTCTACTACTGAACTTTTGTAATTAATTTTAGAGTATGAAAAACTGCAGAAACCAGCTCAGAATCAGGAGATTTGCAGCAACTGACTATGCTTATTACCTACAGAAATATAAATGCCCAAGGAAGATAAAATTCTCATCATAATAATGAAGAAAATGTGAGAGAATGTAATTTTAAAATTCCAGCACTTATTAACTAAACAATTCAAGTGGGGGAATTGAAATTTACGTGAAATAATTAGAAATACTAAGTATTCTTGAAACTCTCAAAATACATTTTTAGTGTGAAAAGTTCATGCATCCCTATGCAATATGATTATGAAAAATTGATTTCAATATTAAAATCCTATCAGTGCAATGCATATGTCATTTTTGTTGCTGTAATATAGATTTTTACAATGATCAATTCCCAATTATTAGCCTGAAAAGCATCTCAACAGACAGAAATAGAGATGAATACCTCATTGCTATAGAGCCAACATCAAGTACTTTAGTCATTTTTTTCCTTTTCTTTCAAAGGAGGAAATTAAACCTCTGCTCATAAGATTTAGTGGTCCTTCAAAAAACAAAGTCATTAGAATGAGTGACACATGATCAAAAAAAGTGTATTCTGAGTGTCAGAGCAGTTAATAAGCTGTTGGTCTTTGAGATATTAAACCAATAAATTTAAGATACAAATTCATGAACAAGAAAAGCTGTGAAGTGGTAGGCAAGTTCTCTATAGCATTCCATTTATTTGCTTTATGGCAATGAGTCCATGTATATTACAGTTCAAATCAAAATCCATAATGGAGACAGAGGAAAAGAAGGTGGGGGAGTGGGACACTACTTTAGGGGACATGTTGTAAGAGGCACCAGATAAAGTGAGGAAGAGGGAAAAATGGAATTCAGGTGCCAGACTTCACCTTTGCCATTTTACTTGCATCTTCCTTCATCTTATTGACTTGTATTTAACTGCTGGGGTAAGGATTAAACTTTGAATACATAAAATCCACCTTTTTTTTTTTTTTACTTATTGCATGTGAAAATCATGTAAAAAGAACAAAATTAGCCAGCTGTGTTGTCTACGTAATAAAACCCAGCCACATGGCATTGTGTTTTCCTAAGTCATTATCATCATACAGAGTCACAGATTATCACACTGGGAAAGGCATTATTGAAAAATATTAAACCAAAAAAATCCAGAGGAAAAGGTCATGTAAAGCTTTAAGAGACATGGGTTACTGGTGGATAAAAAGCTGGACAGCAGTCAGCAATGTGCATTTGCAGCCCAGAAAGCCAACCACGCCCTGGGCCTCATGTAAAGGAGTGTGGCCAGCAGGTAGAAGGAGGTGATTCTGCCCCTCTGCTATATCCTCATGGAGCCCCACCTGGAGAACCATGTTGAAGTCTGGGGCAGAGGAAAGACATGGACCTGTTGAAGCAGAACCAGAGGAGGGGCATGAAGAACCTCTCCTATGAAGACAGGCTGAGAGAGTTCAGTTGAGGTTGTTCAGTCTGGAGAAGACTCTGGAAAGACCTCATTGCAGCTTTTCAGTACTTACAGGGGCTTATAAAAAAGGTGGAGAACAACTTTTCACACAGACAGACAGCGATAGGACAAGGGGGAAAGGTTTTAAACTAAAAGAGGAGAGATTTAGGTTAAATGTTAGGAGGACATTCTTTACTACCATGGTGGTGAGGCACAGGAACAGGCTGCCCAGAGAAGCTGTGGATACCCCAGGTTGATGGCACTATGAACAGCCTGGTCTAGTGATTGGTATCCCTGCCCATGGTTGGGGGGTTGAAACTAGATGGTCTTTAAGGTTCCTTCCAATCCAAATCATTTTATGATACTATGATATGGACAGTTTGTTGCATGAAAGATTTCAAACTATTGAAACAATTTTCATCAACCAAACCAGCAAGGTTCTAAAATACAAACTGTCCAACAGTTTTCACAAATTTGTAGACTTCACAGTAAAAGAAATAAGTCTTTGGAGGAATTGAGGAACGTTAGTGAGCTGAATTTGCAAGTGTTACCTAGAAAAATCCCTTCTAGAGGGGTTAAGTAGAGAAAACATAAGATGCTTTTTTGAAAACTTTTCAAGTAAATAATGAATCTATGTATCATCACAGATTAGAAGAAATCTCTGAGGGAGAATAACTAAGGTGATAGATAAGAAGATGCAGTAAAACGTTAAATATGTTTGCTTAAAAAAACAAGGTAGTCAATTCCAAACTTTCTTTCATGCAACTACATCTTTAAAGCCAGAGATCCTTCCAGCAACACAGCAGGACGAAGAAGGCTCCAAGGTCTCTTTCCATGCTGACCATGTGAAATTTACATTGCTTTAAAACTTGGACTAGGACTAAGATCAATTAGTGGGTGACAACCACACCTCAGCAATGAATCTCACAGAACTCACTTGTAGAACACTGCCTTGGAAAAGGACTTCAAATTTTCTTCTTTGTCTTTGGGATTACAAGTGCAGGCTATCTGCAGTCTTTACTTTCTAACAAATAAAGCTTCAAAGAGAACACAATGAAAAATAAATGGGTCAATTGCTGTGTGAGGTCAAAAAACCAGCTTTACCCTTTGACTTGAATAGTATTGCACTGGGTGCAAATTAGGATTAGTATTTGAATAATTCTGTACCAGACAGTCAATTTGTATGATGAAAATAGAACTTGCCTACTCAATACTCTATTTACAATTGCAAATGAAGGATGAGATTGATAAATCATCCAATTTCTGCCAACTTCTACACAAATAAGTTACCTATAGGCCAGAATTAATTTGTTGCAATGACATTGCAAGGTCAGGTGTTCTAAGGAAGCATTGTGCTAACCCCTCCACAACGGGATGATGGCAGTCATCTATTTGTCCTCTTTGGGTTTAGAACTGACATCTTTAGCAACTTTTTTTGACATGAAGAGGTGATGGCAGGTCAAATGAGGAGGTTCTGAACCAGCAATTTTATAGTGACCTGCATACTGAACGGAGAAGAGCAGTAGTTGCATTCCCAGTATTACTGCTGGTTCAAAGACTGTGAAAATGGAATTTAGAGGGCAAATTTGCATCCCTGCATAATCTCACATGCCAGGCTGTTGTAGGGAATAGGTGAATATAAAATTCCTATCTGCATTCTTCATATGTAGTTTTAACATACTCTTTTCACCTGGGAAGTCTGACTCAATGAATCACTTGTCTTATCTAGACTCTTCTGCCTTAAAGGTTTGATAAAGGAGTATGGAAAACTACAAAATCTCTCTGTGGGAAGAGGAAAAGCAAAACAAAAAGTTGAAGAAGAAATAAGCTCTTCCTTAGCTACTGCCAAGTATCAAATTAGTTTCTGTTCATTTGAAGACTCACTTTGTATTAACTTTTCTTCTGACATTATAGGAAACAGAACTTGCCTGAGGCTTCATCCTTTAAAGACTGTTTCTGAGATGTTCTGCCTGTAATTGTTGGTTGTCATGAGGTCGCCTTGCTCTTGGATCACAGTTTGTGAAGAGAAAAATCTGAACAAACATATTATTTTTAAAACCACGATGATATAGGATAGCAAAATGTCATTCATGTCCCATTTCTGCGTAGTGATCTTTTCTCTGCATTCGTGAGATATATACATAATAGTATGCTTAAAGGGAAAAACATGTGCTTGAAAGAAAAAGACCCTGTTCAACAGTTTAAAATGTAAAACAAATCCTATTTACCAGAAAAAGAAATCCATATCAATGCCTATGATTCTCCTCGCCTCCAGATTGTAATGGAAAAAATGAGGCAATTAAAACAAAACCAGAAAGTTTTTTTGTAAGTTTGCTTGGAGCACTGAGATTGAAGGACACTAGAGTGGTAAGACAATTAATCCTGATTCTGTTCCTTATTGAACACACCATCAAGTCAGTGAGGATCTGTACATACAGCTCTTAGCTAAATTTATGACTAGGTAATGAAACTGTTGACCCTGAGCACAGGTATTTCTAAACAGTGTAGAGCAGCAACTGTTAGTAACCATGAATAGCAATCTTAGAAAAATGTATTTCGCACTGTTAAAAATAAAAACGAAGTATGAGATTTGCTCTGTACCTGCCACAAATGCAAAAGTTACAATGAAGCAATATTAAAGTAAATGCTCAGGTTCTCTCTCTATTCAATGGAGAGAAGTGTGGCTTTCAAAAAATGTCTACAGGGAAATTTCAGGCACCTAATTCTGGTGTCTAAGTGCAGACACCCTTATCCTTCTTTATCTTGGCTTTTTTTTTTCTTCCCCCTACTATTTGGGTAAGAAAGAAAGCCCTTTGTCATTACAACCCTGGGGACTCTACTGGGAGTATAAGGGCCAAGGAAGGGGTTGAGTTCCCATCCCTGGAGGTCTTTAAAAGGCATGTAGCTGCTAAGGGACATGATTTAGCAGAGGACTTGGCAGTGCTGCGTGGGACGCGATCTTTAGGATCTTTTCCAGTATAAACAATTCTATGATTACAATGGTATTGATGGTAGGAGCTTGTAAATCATTTGCATAGTTTGAGAGATGCAAGAAGAGGAAGCCTGGCTTGCTTTCTTTCCTTTTTCTGCAGGAGGACATCCTAAGACAAACTGACCCATCCGCTTATTTACCATCCTTCTAAGAACATTTTCTCCAGAAACACATTCTCTGGTGAGCACCTATGAAACTTCATGAAAGAATATTAATATAAACACAAACAAACAGTTGCAGCTGCAAATACAAAACCTTTGTACCCTTGAACAAAGTTTTTATCTTCTTTGCACTGGAACAACCAAACAACTAACCAAATGTGCAGGTACCAGATAGGCCATGTCACTCTTCGTGCTTCAAGCCACAGCTGTGCTACTGACTCCTTTAGGCAATTAGGAACAATATTTTTGTGAGTAGTGCCAGAGTTTCCTCACTTAGAAGACGGGTGTACCATGATGTATCAGGTATCTGACATAACTGATGAAATATTTAGCTATGGCTTTAACTATCTTGCGGAATTAAGGTCAATAGCTCAAAGTCCTTCCTTTATGAGAGCTGTTAGGCCAGTGAATATTATGAAATATATTATTTGTTTTTATAAAAGCAGACCTCAATGACTGAAAAAAAACACCCCAACCTCTAAGTCTTGTATTTTTAAAATCTTAAATAAGTTATCTGGGAAAGCATGTTTGAGAATGCAGGGACTTGCGCAATATCATGTCACTTTTCAAATTACAAGTTATGAATTTATGCTGCACGGTTAAACACTTTTTGTAGCTTTTCAGCCTGACAGTACAAAGTGCTAGTTATACATGACATAATGAAGTTATACAAGACAGAAATGAATTATTCACGAAACAGGTTATACTTATTCTGAAAAATTTTGCATTTATTATTTCTCACATTTTATTCTATATAGCTGGAAAGAAAACCTGGGAACAAAATGGGTGGGAGGTCTTCACAGACAAAGAACCCCAGACACACAAACTTTTCTAACTGTTACTATTCCTCAAACTGCTGCAGCTCAGTCTCACCCTGTTAAATCCAGGTCTAATAATCTGCTGCTATTTGGGGTGGATATAACGACAAAGTAGTCTCTTAGTGTGTTTGAGACAGATATAATAGCAAAATACCCTCAGAATCTTCTGCAGGAACTTGAAAAAAGGAGCACAATAGATTTTTTTTTTTCTCAGAGCTACTGTATTGTAGGATAAAGAGCACCTACTGAATCTAACCTTCACTCTTGAACCTTATCATCACATTTTCTTCACCCTTAAAATGATACATTAATTAGGTTTGTCTCTATCTTTAAATTATTATAAAATATAAAAATGACATAAGTTACTCCTAAATTCCTTTGCTTGGTGAAATGGTATTTTTGAGGTGAGTAAACAATAAATTTACCTTTTTAATGTAATTTCACCATTTTTTTTTTTTTTCATTATTGAAAGTAAGGGTTTTTTTCAATACAGGTGACTCTTCAATGATTTCCGTGCACACATTCTCACTCTCTTCCTGAAGAATGTTCCATTTATAAAACAAAAAAAAAAGAACTGTTTTATGAATTCAGTTATGACAATGGAGGAAAGAATGAGCAAAGCAGAACGTTAAAAGTAGAAAAAATTTCCTTGCAATTGGCAAGGCACTACAAGTACACCTAGTGCACTTGAAAGTATTGGGATTGTTCTCTGTGATGAACAAAAATGCATAAAGCAATTCAGTCCTTCAGAGGTCTGGATTTTGTCTTCTTTGATATGAACACTGAGACAAGTGTTTGGAGTGCTGTTCCTGATAAGAAATAAAATGAAGTAGGAGAAGGCATTTGAACAGCGCAGGGATAGTCACACTTGTAATGATTAAACAGAGTTTCATACAGAGTAATTTCAAAAGCAAAATCATTACAAAGAGAAGAAAATATACTTTTAAAAGAGCTTTATCTGACATGGCAGCACTATTCTAATGTTAGTAACATATGCTAGTTTCACAGTCTCTGTTTTGATTGTTTATGCAATCTATTATGTGTGCCAGAGTCCTAATAATTGCAAAGCTAAGCATCCCATGTTTCTTCTTTGTCCTTTTCCTTTCTCATCTATATTCTCAACTTTTAGAAGTTTTGCTGTTACTATTGTTACTATGTTTACTCTTCCAAAGAGTAAACATAAAGAGGAGGATCATGGATGCGTAGAAAGCAAGTGTGGCAAGGTTAACCTCAGTAGACTGAGAGCAAGGTATGGAAAGACAACGAATTGCAGATTTTTGATGACCTCAAAAGACTAGGACGCCACTCTAGAAAACAGGAAATTCAATGTGGGCTTGTTTCAAAGTTTTCTGAATCACTTTGCTATTTTCATCCAACATAATCACATGCTAGTAATCTGCAAAGTAAGACAAAAAACTCCATGCAACAGGACAGACATGGCTGGAAAACATCTCTGCAGAGAAGGACCAGCAGGGAAGCTATCTTGGTGGCCTGTAAGTTCAATGTGAGACAGCCATGTACCCTGTTGTGACAAAGGTTAACCACATACTGGGCTGCACCAGCAAAAGCTTAGCCAGCAGGTCAAGAAAGTCGATTATTCCTCTTTAGTCAGCACTATGGAGGCTGCATTTGAAATGCAGTGATTGGGTCAGGGCTCCCCCAGATGAGATATGTTGTCAAAATAAACTCCAACAGGACATAAGGAAAAAATTATTTCCAAAGGTGGCTTAAGAGTTGGAAACAGCCTGTCCAAAGGGATTGTACCATTTTCACCATGGAAACATTCAAAACCCAACTGTGAGTCACTTCAATGACCATGGAAGTGCTCTGCTAATATCAGGAGTTGGGAGTAGGTAACCTTCAGAAGTTTTTCCTGAATTATGCTATGAGCTATTAAGAAACCCAGTTTTATACTTATCCACAAAGCAATTACAAAGTCATAATTCTGCAGTAATTTTCATGTAGCATAGTCCAGCTAAATAAAGAGATCCATTGTGGTTCCCTTGTTCAGCCATTCATTCCCATCCTTTCATTAAGTGCTCACTTGTGCCAACATAAAAGTTTGTGTTTTGCAGCCAGTATACTAGGCAGAAAAACTTGTCCAAGTTAAAAATTGAACATTTATTTTGCTTGTTCCTCTTCCAATCACCTCTCTTTGTCCAGCACAGCTGTTTGTATGGGCACAGCAGCAGGAAAAGTAATCCAGGGAAGGCTGAATGTCTCTTTTGTCAGCTTCAGGAGTTTAAAGTGATGGTTAAACCACAGCATAAATTTCTCTAGCTTATTCACAGCCAATGCTCTTCAGCTCTCTGTAATAAACTGTTTCTGTGGGTATCATCTCTCCTTGTGATTTCTGCTCAGTTAGCTCACCTCAGGCAGCAAGTTGTGACCTCTGTGGCATTTTACATCTGCTCTGTAATATTAATTACATCAGAAGCCAAATTTTAAAAAATGTCAAATAATTTTTCATCCCTCATTTTTTAAATTCCTTATTTACAGGGCACCAAGGCCATCATGTGCCCTAAGGGGTCTCCAGCTTTATTAACTACAACATTATGACAAGATTCAAACCCACTGAAAATAATTTATGACAAACTTTTTCTTCCTTTAAGTGGAGGAACCCAAAAAACCTAGTCACTGAGAATATTCCTCTTAATCTTGGTGGTCAGTGTCTCCATAATTATAATACCTTTCTAACTTTAAAGGACAGTGTTGGGGGTGGTTTTGGGGAGTATCCAGCTAAAGCGGTGTTCCATAGGCATAATGTTAAGCTGTTACAAGCGTTCACCAGCTCCAGCAGCTCCAGGCCTGGGGATTCCTCCTGCCTGGCCACTGGAGCGCATCCCAGAGAACCCAGGGTCTCTGTCCAGGCTGAGGGACATGGCTGACACTTTCTTCTTTGCAGGTTCAACCAGCAGCAAAGCTGACTACATACCCCAGAGGCACACACACACATTCCCAGAGGACACAGACAGAGCCGGTCACTCAGAGAGCCACAGACAAGGTACTGCCCCCAGCAGCCCCCCATTCAGGACTCACAGCAGGCACAGGCACACAGGGACACATCTCCTCCTCCTCTTGGGCTGCAGAGGCAGAAGGTCACTAGTACAGCACACACACCACACTGCCCAGGTTCTTGGAATCACAGAATGGTTAGTGCTGGAACGGACATCAGGAGATCATCTAATCCAAGCCCCTTCTAAAGTAGGAGCACCTTACAGCAGGTTGCACAGGATCATGTCCAGGCAGCTTTTGAATATCTGGGGAAGAACTCCACAACTTCTTCAGGCACCATGTTCCAGGGCTCTGCCACCCTCACAGTAAAGAAGTTTTTCCTCATATTCAGATGGAACTTTCTGTGTTTCAGTTTCTTTCTGTTGCTCCTTGTTTTGTTGCTGGCAACCACTCAAAAGAACTTGGCTCTGTACTCCTTACACCCTTCCTTAAAATATTTATATACATTGGTAAGATCTGCCCCCAGTCATCTCTTCTCCAGGCTAAACAGTGCCAGCTCCCTCAGCAGAGAGATGTTCCAGTCCCTTTACCATATTAATCGTCCACCACTGGACCCTCTCCATGTCTCTTGTCCTCAGGCGCCCAGAACTGGACACAGCACACCAGATGTGGCCTCACCAGGGCTGAGTCGAGGGCAGGACCACCTCCCTTGACCTGCTGGCAATGCTCTCTTCCTAATACAGACCAGAATACCATTTGCCTTCTTGGCCACAAGGACGCACTGCTGACCCATGGACAGATTATTGTCTACCTGGGCCCCCAGGTTCTTCTCCACAGAGCTGCCCTCCAGCACATCAGCCCCCAGCCCATACTGGGGCATGGGGTAATTCCTCCCCAGGTGCTAGGCCCTGAACTTGCCTTTGCTGGACTTCATTGGTTTCTCCTCCTCCAGCCTGTTCAGGTCCCACTGAATGGCAGAACAACTTTCTGGGGTGTCAGCCACTCCTCCCAGTTCTGTATCATCTGCAAACTTGGAGAGGGTGTGCTCTGTCCCTTCATCCAAGTCTTTGATGAATAAGTTGAACAAGACTGGACCCAGTACTGACCACTGAGACTCACTCCTAAGCTACAGGCCTTCAGTGAGACTCGGTGTCACTGGTCACTGAGACCTACCATTCAGCCAGTTCTCGATCCCCCTCACTGTCCCCTCATCAAATCCACACTTCCTTAGCTGTGCACAAGCACACACACATTTATGGATCTCCCGAGCACTTGCATGGCCCCTCTGCCCACCTGGCACCCCTTTCCACATCTTGTTCCCCTTACTCATCCCACAGAGCCCTGACTGACTGGCTGGTCCTGATAGACACTCACTGCACACATACAGCACTCACACACTTGTCCCGTGGGTCTCCCACACTCAGAGTTTCCCCCAAATACCAGAACAGACCTTCTGCCCACCTGATAACCCTGCCTGGACCCAGGGCCCCCAACTCCCTGGCTGCTTCAGCTGGGAGTTTTCTGGGGAGTGCACACCCCCCGCACATACACGTGGTTTGGGGCAGGTATGGCACTTAGAACTGGAGTCTTTACTCATCCACAGATTCAGTGTGTGGCTTCTGAGAGGTCATTTGAGCTACTTTAGTCCTCAGTTCTTTTTCTCCAAGGCAGTGGTGAGCCCTCCTACTTTGCTGTGCTGTTCTAAAGATCAGAGCAGTCAAGTTTAGAGGTGGTCAGACATTTAAATAATAAGGCCTGAAAAAAAAAAAAAAAAAAAGAGAATACCTTGATGAATATACTCAACAAAAGCTCCCTTCAAAGCAAAAGGAAGGAACAGGGAAGATTAAAAAAGGCACCTCACTGAAGAGGTTCAAAGCACAAAAGAGGAGGGAATTCCTTTCACCCAGCCTCAGTCAGGTGCCCACATTAGCAAGAGATCGCAGAGGTAAAAGAGAATCAACCTTCATGAAGCTCAGAAGGCAATTTATGTAATGTGTCATTACTTGTTAGGGAAATTACATCCACTCCATCTACAGTGAGATGCCTTCCCTGGTTCAGGCATTCTTTGACTACCATGGCTGGACTGCACACACAGACCAACCCTTCACCTACCTCCAGGTACTCACAGAAAAGGAATGTGCACTTGAGGAAGACAGACACAGCACATTTCCATTGTTCCCTTATCTAGAAAGCTAGGAATGACATTAAAATTAACCACTCTAGAGAGGTGTAAACACAGCCTTTGTAACTGGTTTTTACAGCCTCTGCTTGCTTTTTCAGAGTCACCATGGATCTGTATCTGAGCAAAAACTGAATAGGTTCCTATATCCCATTCCAGTAATGCATTCATATCCTTCACATTTAGAAAAATGAATAAAACAAGATATGTCTAAGAACTTCTATTCTTAGTCTATATTGCCTTGGTCTCTTGTGCCTCAGCACATAGCTAAGCCTAAGTTAGGATCACTGAGAAAAGCACATAGACCTGTGAAGAATATGAGATCACACAGAATCAAAGAATGGTTAGTGTTGGAAAGGCCCCATGGGGGGTCATCTAGTCCAACCTTCCTGCTCAGGCAGGGTCCCTTAGATCTTGTTACTCAGAGTTGTGTCTAAACAATTCCTGACTATCTCCACGAGGGAGACTCCTCAGCCTCTATGGGCTATCTGTTCCAGTGCCTTTTACCTGCACAGTAAAAAAAGTAAAAAAAGTTTTAACTCATATTCAGGTGGAACTTTCTGCTCATTGCCTCTTATCCCCTATTGCCTGGCACCACTGAGAGAAGAGCCTCTTGCCCTCGCTCCCTCCCTTCACATACACACCTGCTAGGCCTGGCTCTTAACCCTTCTCTAGCTCCCTTCTTACACAACTGCTGTTGGTTGACTGCTCAGTCTGGTCTTTGCTTTTCAGTTTGTCTAGGAGATTTCTCTTCCTCTTGAAAGAGATTTAAGAACTGCCTCATGAAAGGACAGGCAGCCTTGGTGATCAGCCTCCTTACTTAGCCAGTATTTCTCTCCAAGCAGGAAGACAACTGACAAATAAGATGTATAATACAACAGGACTCCCTACTGTGGCTGCTACCTAATGACTACCTGTCATTAAAAGTGTCTCAGAAGCTTTAGAAGCTTTTAATAAACTCAGGGGAAAAAAAAAAAAAAAAATCATCTTTGAAGTGGTTGGTGTCCCAGAAGGCACAATGAGATTTATTGAGAATTTTTACAGACTTTAGACACCTCGGTGTTCATGCAATCCCCATATTGATTTATGCTAATTTCCACTAAACGTAGCTCTTTGTCAAGAAAGAAAAGCCTTTTTTTTCTTTGTGGAGTAAAACATATAAAAACTTCACATTTCCCTTACCATGTAATATAATTGAATATTATTTGTTTCTTTATTAAGATTGTTAAGGTTGGACATGTCCTCCCAGGAGGTATCTCTGTTGAGATTATACATCTACACCCAGCACTAATCAGCTCCACAGACTTTTAAAACATGTCATTTGGCTAACGTTGAAGGCTGTAAAGGAGAATAAACCAACCCAAAAAACCACTTTATATTCTCAGCCACTTGACAGTGAATAGATATAGATTTAAACTTTTTACAATTGTTCTTAGACTTTTAAAACTGCATTGCTAGTCTTCACTTCCACTTTTACTGCCTTCTGCTAATTTTCTGCTGAACACTAACAGTAAGCAGGTGTAATAAGAAGAAACAGAAGAGGACTCACAAAACATACGGACTACATTTTACAAAATTAGGCAAAATCTGGTGTGTATGTCTAAATTATGCATACAGAAACTAATACAAGGTAACAGACTGTGTGCAAAACTAATACCTGACTCGTACTGCACAGCAGGCATTTGATTAATGAACTGCATATTTCAAGTTTTGAGTGTTTGGCTCCAAAAACTTAGCCCATGTATCCATTTACTAGAACAAGTAACAGTAACGAGTAAGCCACTTTTACTCTTGTTGTCTATTTAAATGGTACTTATCCAAGTAAAATAGACATTTGGACAACAGGAAAATGGTTGTTTTAGCTCCTTTCCTCTCTATCTAGAGACATGTATTCCATAAAACAAGAACGGAAACTACAAAAACCAGTTCACATACTGGAGTATGAAATGTTCTCTGTAAGGCAAAAAAAAAAAAAAAACCAACAACTCATAGACAGCTTGTCTATGACTAGAAGAGTGTAAACACACATCTATTTTATTTAACTTGCTAATCCTCTGACACAACTTGTGATGTGTCTGATCAGCAGGCTTCTTGTTCATCTTCCACTGTAGAAGTATCTCGGCTTTCCTTAGGGGTATTGACAGCTGGCAGCAATCAAAGCCATCTAACTGCCAGTATCTCATTTAAAGGCAATGACATCTAGCTACAGAAATGAAAATTACTTTAATTCACTCTATTGTACTGTGCATCAAAATGAAAAAAATGCAAACTCTCTTGGGAATGGAGACATTTAGACCCTTTCTTCTGGAAAGGGTTTTGTTCACTAATCAGTACTTCAGAGGCAAACAGTGCAGGACATTTGTTCTTAAGCACGCCTCAGGCATAAAGCAGCTATGCCTATCATAATCCACTTTGGATATGTTGTCTTCCAGTTCAACATTAGGATGCAATCTTCAGAATTAGCATAATTGGTTTATTTGTGGTCTTTCAAACAAAGGCAACACATTTTTCAGCAAACCACACTTTCAAAACAAATCACTCCACCTATCTGGATTTTCAGCTCATTCACGGCAAGTCAAGTACAAATTGTCCTATCATGTGCTGGAGTAGAGTCTCGCGTAATTTCCTTCTATCTTGTCATCTCGAATTCTCAAAGAAAGAAAGTCAAGCCGAAAAGGTTTTTAATTACAGAGATGGAAGGTGAAAGAACTTTTCCTAAAAATGTCAAGTGGTATCAAGCTTTCTCAGCATATTGTCATGACTTTGAAAAATGTTAGGGGCTTAGTCTCCTAGACCCAGTGTACATTAAATTTCTTGGAACTACCAAGTGGCTTTCCAGCAATTTCCAGCTTCTCCCAGTGTCACGTTTTGATATAGCACAACTCCCTAGAAAAGTGAAAAAGACAAACTGAATGTCCCAGTACTCTAGAGAACTTTATAAATTGCTGTACTGATGGACTAACAAGAACCAGTGATGGGACCAGCACAATCTTTTTCTATGTCATCACTTGTAACTTCTGCAGAGCAGTGGGGTCAATTTTGCTTCTTATTCAGCATGCTAGTTAATTTTCCTGGTTACTATAGTATGAGCAGGTCTGTATCAAAATTTCAACCCATGCATGTCTCTATCATATGCCTATCATCTTTCTTGTCCTTTAAGTGTGTAGTTTCAGAGCATTGTAGGCTTCTTAGGCATATATTGGTCCTCCTGAATTCAGTTCTCAGGAACTGCTTGCTCTGTCATGCTTTTATACATTAATTCTGAATCTTCAGCTGTGTATTCCAGTTTCCAATTTCAATCAGGATTTTCAATCAGGCAAAGCACTTAGATGATACCTTATTTATTCAGTGACAAGTGCCAAATGTTTCTGCATAATAGAACACACATGTAATTCATTCTTTGGCTCTCTAATTCAAACCAGTTATTATAATAGCAGATCATAATTCATCACATTTCTTTCTCTCTTTTAACATGACATGTTTGCTGTAGTCCAAAAAAATTCATTTAATATAATATTTTGAAAGTTGACTATATCCCCCATTTCATATTAATTGATAAAAAACCTACTGATCAGGTAACATGATGAACTGTGCTAAAATATCACACTGAAAGAGATACACAACTCTACAAAACACCCAAAGCTTTGAGTTGTCCTGTACCAAAAAAAAAAAAAGTCCAGTTGTGGGAGCTGCAGGGAAGGGCTGCAGAACTCAAATTAACTCAAGTTGTTTCCACGGAATATTCTAAGAAAGAGTGTATCCAGCAAAACCTTGGAGTAGGGGAGAGCTGGTATTGCTCTCTACTTACTACCAGAATAAATAACTCCACTGATCCAGAAAACTGACTACATTTCTTTCAGCTATAAAAATTAATCGAAATATTATCAGTACTCCTTTACACTTTTCTCTGCCATTTTTCCTCATATCTGTATACTTTTCCAAACTTATTTTGCACATAGGATTAGAAGGCATGCAGTGAGCATTTAAAAATGGGTATTGGGTAATAATGGGTAAATGAGCATTTTTTTCCAGTTCCATTTCTGGTCTATTTTCTTGGTATTGTAGAAGGTCTTTGTACAGTTTTCCTAAACTGACTATTTCATCAGTCAAAGCCTAGGTAAATCAAGAGTAGAGAGATTAAAAAATGTCATTAGTGCAGCTGGTTATTATTTTTTCCTTGAGGTGACATCAGATACAAAACCCTTGCAGCTTAAAACTGAACCAAGATATATACTGCAGCAGATTGCCCATCTGTTGTGACTTCAGAGTATTAAAATATTCTGCAGGCTATCAGCACAAGGACCAGTCAAAATCTTTGCAATCACCCAGACATCTTATTTCACACTACACAGAGTTGTGTGATCTCCAATTAAGATGTTCAGAATCACCATTATTAGCTTGTGATGAATGTTGATCATATCACCCAACCACAACAGTTCTGCATTTCAGCTGTAACCATCCAGCTAATACGCAGTTACTGAAACAAGGTTTTGATCCAAAATATTACAGAAAATCAGGAACTGTCATTTACAGAGTGTGAAATCAAACGACTTTCCAGACTCTGTTGAACACTGTCACTGTAGATTAATGTGATACAACTAAATGATTGCAAAGCCCTGATTTACATAAGACTGAATCTGAATGAATACAGCTTGTATAATCTCCCAGTTTAAAATAAATGGTTATACAACGACAACTTTGATTCTAGATACACAGATCATTTTCCTCTATTTCCACCTAAAACATAAATGGATAATTATATCCATCCCCAACTCCCTCTCAGAAGCCATACTAATAGACATGGGGATAAAACATTCAATTATGAGATTGTGCACATGTATAGTCCAAAGCTAGAAAATACCACAAGTCTGAAAACTCTGTTGAACAATATCAATTATAAAGTATGGATTATTTACTAAATATGGTGAACATTTAGAAATTACAACAGGTACTTAGTTACTTGTAATACTATTCAAAGAGTGGAAAGTTAAGTGTGGAAAGCAAGCATTGTTTATTCTGATATATCTGTTCTGCTGAATTTTCTCATGTAAACACAGGCAGAAACTAACAGAGAAAGTCTAGAAATCAAACAGTTTACGTGTTGTAGTTTTTGCATGTAACACAAGTATCAAGCTCCGTGTATTAATCAAGATGTTTATTATTGTAAAATGCCAGAGCTGTTTAGAATGGGAAAAAAAAGCAATGCCCCAAAAGCTTGCTGTCTCTTTGTGGAAGACAGACAGGAGATGAAAACTAAACCAGGAGCAATACATAACAATGAGAAAGGCTGTATTTAATTCTTCACTTCTGTGGGCAGAATGGCAATGGAGAATTCTAAAGAAGGATTAAAGCAATAATAATTAAGTTGTTTGCAGATGCTTACATATGACTTCATAGACTGAATGCCATCTGGGGAGAAGACACAAAGGCACCTGTTTAGAAAGCTAACATATTAATGATGGCACTGCTGTCATGTACCTATTAGAGAGTTAATTTCTTCATCTTGCAAAAGTTTCCTAGGTTGAATGCGAAGCTCTGCAAGTGAGAAAAAAAACCCCAATATATTGTAGCAGAAAAGACAAAAAAACCCCAAAACAAAACAGAAAAATGGAATAGGTTTCACCAAGAACATGTTTTAGAACACTTAGGTTAGTAGCAGCATTAATTATTTTAATCACCATCCAAGTAATTCTGTACACCAGGAGAGTGTATTTGTAACTTAACACTTCCCACAGTTTTTGAAGTAGTTTAATATCCATAATGATAACAGCCTACAGCAAAAGGAGTAAGGGAACTAGTCATTAAGCCTTTCAGGGAAAAAAATATCTGTCTTCAGTTTTCAGACTATCAAAAACTATTTTCAAAGGCGCGCAGATTACCTTGGAAGTGTGATTATTCAAGATTTTATTCTCTGAGGATCACAAAAGAATTTTATTGTTAATTCCAAGGAGTCATTAACATTGCTATTTAACTATATCTGTGATTCTGAATTAATATGAATATGTGTAATGAAATCTATTGAAAAGGAGTGAATTTATTGACTGAAAATTGCTGAAATCCCCAGAACAGTTTGAGAGAATGAGATTTACTTCACCTGCCTTCAGCATTTAAATGTACTCTTCTGGTCTCAACCAGGTATCAAAGCATCTTCTATAGTCAGTGAAGACACAGAAGGATCTCCAGAGGTTGTTCTTTCCATTTCTTTTAAACTCATATTTTAAGAGTGGATGAACTGATTTCTGTAGATGTTAGTTTTTTTCACTAGATAAAAGTGAGAACTTCAGCTAAGCGCTAATTCCTTAATCATAGAAAGAGCCTAGCTTAGTTCTTTACTGATTCTATTGTCCTTAGCCAGAGAATATGGACCTCTCCCTACACATAAATGCTACAACACTCCCACATATTTTGTTTTACAGAACCATACTACCTGAAATACTTCCTCATTTCAGTTATATTGTCACTCATTCCCAGTATCATTACTGACTTGTGATATGAAGGAAGACACAGGGAAGTCACATCATCTAAGCAGAACTCGGAGGGATCCTTACAGGGATAAGGAGTCTTCAAATGAGTAACATCATTGTTGAGGGGATGGAGGGCGGATGAGTCAAGCTCATGCTATGCGGAAGCAATGCAGTTTATTTGGGATCAGTACATTCCAGCACTACGCTCTCAGCAACATTCCATACATAAGCTGGCCCCTGCTGCTTTTGCTGATGAGTTCCTTGCCCTGCTCTTGCTCCTGTGCATGCTGTTCTTCCAAAAATACTCTTTCTTGGTACCCCTTTTCCCCACAAAGAATGGAAAAGAGTTGACCGACCACTGTACTGCTTTTAATCATGTATATTTTGAACTAATTTTGGGGCAACATTCTTCCTTTTTCCATGTTGGAGTTCATATAAAGAAAGCTGCTTGAAAGTATGTGTCATGCACCCAATGCTGTATCTGGATTACCACATCTCAGCTGCTTTTATTAATCTCCCAGCATTCTACAAGCCTGTGCAGATAGAGCTTCATATTCCCTTTCTTTCAATGGGACAAAAAGAGGTCTTTGTTGGTGCTTTTGTAAATGGAAAACCTGCATCTCTCTGATGTCCAGATTTGAAGCTCACAAAACATATGGTAAATATACCCCACTAAGTGCCCATAACATTGTTAGTGATTGATTTCTTGATGACTTCCTGCTTGATTTAAAATCTTGTCAAAGACTTTCCTTGCTCCTTTGAGGAGACTTCCTCTCCATTGGAACCAGCATGAATGTTCAATACAAGGGGAAATGAACTCATGAATGAAAACAAATATAATTTTGTAGACAGATGGGAATAAGGAATTACATTATTATAAGTATGCCTATTAGTCTCTGAAAAGTAATGGATTTTTTCTCTCTCATATTAAGGGTGGCTGCAGAAGTAACAAAGCTCTTGAGCCTCATGATGTTACTCATGGGATGTACACACATGATGGATTCCTGTGTGTATCACACCATAGAAAAGAAGACAGCCTTTCATTCCGCCAGCTATGAACCCTGTTGATCCCACAGAGTATGTGATTCCCAAGCTTGTGTTTCATCACTGTGGATACACCCAATCACCTCCAGACCCTTGTTACAGTCACTGGAACTGTTCCTGACTCTGAGGAAGTCAGGCCAAAGATCAGAGTTGCTTCATCATCCCAAAGTCACCTGACAGTCTGAACTACTGAATAAACCTGGCTATCACCTCTGGGCTGGTCTTTCTTTCCTCTGCCTGGGGTCAGTGGGACAGGCCCTGGCTAGCAAGAGCCCTTGTATCTCCCTCAGCACCACATCCCTTAGGGAAAGCTGGTGTTCACCATGCCCTGACACTTACACAGAGGCTGAGATTCTGCTCTCTCTAAATTCTCAATTTATAAGGTAAGAGAAACAATGTCAACTGGCCTCTACTTTTCTGGCAAATACACCTTGGTTTCATAAGTGTCCATTCCTGTTAGGCCGTCGTACAATGAACCAAAAGCATCTTGAGACCCTATTGCCTGTGGCCAGCTGAGGGGCAGTCCTGAAATTGTCACAATACCATTTCTTTCACTTGCCTCCCTCCCCTCAAACACATCTGACAGCTAATTACATCTCTAGGTCCTACAGGATATCACAATCCAATATAATCATACCTCCATTTCTGCAGAAATACTTTGTAAAAATAAGTGAAAGTGTTCACTTTCCTTAACCAACAGCTTTCATTTATTATAACATAGGTGAAGGAAGACAGAAACTTATGAAATTTGTTCTGATTCACACTCTCATAAAACTGCCACTTAAGAAACTTCCTAGGAAAAAACCTTAAGCTTAGCTGTGCTGCACTGGAAGACTACTTGTGATGCTAAGTACACCCTCCAATTATACTCTTCATCATCCTATGACAAGAGATGAAGCTACTATTTAGCATAAGAAAGGCAGTGCACTGCACTCTGTAGAAATTTATGACTATGTGTGTTAAAATGCCATTAAAAATCAGGTTGTCCATTGAAACTTGCCAAGGAACAGAGCATCAAAAAATAATATGCAGTTTGGATAGCAACAGAGTGACTTACATTACCCACAAAACTGCTGATTATGTTTCATATACAATGTATTTCAGGAATTTCCCCAAATTATATTTTTTTTTTAAAAAAAGAGGATGCTTTTTTCTTAATCTACAAGTACAGTACTTACTGTAACTGAATATTAATTTGCAGTAACCATAATATGATTATATCCACTACTCTGGCAAGAGGAAAAAGTAAATTGAGAAACTTAAAGATGGATTAGAATAAGAAAATCAGTCAGAGAAATAAAAGCCATATAAACAAATTATAGTCAATTTTGAGACTTCTGCAATACATAACTAACACATAAAAAGCATTACATATGCACATACATATATGTGTTTATCTCTCTTTCCCACCCTCCCTCTCTTTAAATGATACATCTGTCAAAAGAAAATAAGGGATTTCTGAAAGCAAACTGTATCATGCCCTAGTAGAAAGTAATATAAATTATCACAAGGAAAAATGAAAGACAGAATCTTAGAAGGAAATTTGGAAAGTGAATAATAAAAAAAAATACAGAAGTATATTAAAAAAGGAAAGCTATGAGAAATTTGGAGAGTTATCAAGAAGTAATGGAAGATAATTACATCTCAGAAATCTGACAGAAGGCTTGAAATCTTTGCAGTGAACACCCTGAAAAAAATCACTAAGCTTGATCACATTTCTATGGACCCTTATATTCACAAAAAAAGACTTCAGCACGATTTTCTCTCTGAAAACATTTTTTTTTGGACAAAATTGAATGCTTGCAATAATTTTACTAGGAGCATAATGATAGAATAGACAAGGTTTGAACAGCTCATTTAATTCTTTAGGCGGCTCTGAAAATCCCACATGAAGTATAAAATTAAGTAACACAGCCTTTATTGCGGCCCATGACACTCAGACCATTTACAATTTATATCACCTGTCAGGCTTGGCCTAGTCACTTCAACTAAAGTTAGAACTGAAGATAATTTGGCCCATAATTAAATTACAAACCTGAACTTTATGATAATGTAGTATGCAATGTATCCTAAATAGTGCCACAAATCACATCTCAAATATCCTCATAAAGATCTATTTGATGAACTGTATAATGGACTTCTTTACTGGTTTTTTCCCATCTAGGCAGTATTTTGAAGGAGGTATATTAGATTTCCTCAGCTAAATGAGAGGCTAGCCTAAAATATTTTGTGAGAAATTATTAGCAACATGTAATCCACAATAAATTAATGAAGCAAACTACTTTCCTACTTATGTCCCCATCTTTTACAGGATGACTTTGAGAGCTTCAAGAAGGAGAGTGGTGCTATTCAGACCACAACTATTTCTCAAAGTCCAACTAGAAAAGACATAAAACGAATCCATTGCATGTCAAATTTCTTTTGAAATTTCAAAAATGTATGACTGATATATCAATAACAGGACTGTGACATAAGCTGTCCTCAGGAATGCCTTTCTTGTCTGTCCATTCTGGAGTAAAGACAGCTATACCTGCAGATTCTACTAAAACCTGCAGGATCATGCTTTGTTGTTTTCTTCAGTAAAAACTCTCATGTTACAAGAAAAAAGGTACTGTAGTATTTTAGACACAACTCTCAGTGGAAATTTCATTTCAGCTTGAGTCATTTAATTGTATCTTCTTTAAGTGTCTGGAAAATACTGCCATGCAAACATGAAGAATAGGTGTGAAGTCCTTTGTGCTTCTCTAAAATCCAAGTATTTTTTATAACTGTTGCAAGACACATATTCCATTGACACTTAGCACTGATACCATTGTGCAAGTGTGACAGTCCAAGACTCCCAGCGATAAGGAATTGGGATGGCAATCAGGGATATCCTGGTTTCCAAAAGTACTTCTACTGGTAACAAATGAATTGCAAGTAATATGACCTTAATGCTTTCCTGAAATACAACCCTAACACTTTTTATATAAGAAAGGAAAGAAAAGGACTGTTTTCTGAAGACTCTAGTTCAGATATTTTTACGAAACAAAAAAAAAAAAGCCAAGAGCAGCTTTATCAACACTGTGATTGAAATGGCTCAAAGCTCCTTGCCTTCACAGACTATTTGCCATACCAGGCAAGACAGCATTTTCTTTAATTATCCATCCTGTCATAAGGACAGATAATTACTGTCCTAATCCACTTCCACCTAAAATATTATACTAATATTAACTAGCACACACTACTTGTCTTCCAGGGTGCCAATGAATGATAGCAAACAATTGTTTTGAGTACTTCTAACTGTACATAGCATGCTGGGCAGTCAAGACAGATGAGAGCAAGAGCAGGGCTTCAGAAGAGATGCATCATAAGACAAGTGGCATCATACATTCTTAGAGTATTACATGAGAAAAATGATCCTGTTATCAAAGAAGAGCCCAGAGAATATCAAAGAAAGTTACTATTTTTTTAGTACTGTCTTGGTTTAAGACAATTTAAAGAAGTGCATTCTCTAATATGAGTTACCTCCCTTTAGTTTCAACCAATCCCTTTCCAGAATAAGGAATGAATATGAGTAAGTATAAGTGAAAAAATAACTATTTGCTAACAAGCAAAGCAGCAACAAGCAATATATAGCAGTGAATAACCACTAGATAGAAAATTGCTAAATCTCCAACTTCAGAGGAACAAAGAAATACCCAAAATGTTTCCAAATCTCTTGCAAGATGGTGACCCCCACTGCTAACCGCATTTAGGGAGAAAAGGGATAATGGTGTCAGACCCTTTCCAAGGGTGCTCATGTGACACCTCAGTTACCCAATTCCTTGTTTAACCAAGGTTCTTTTGCTCTGGGTAGACACAAAGGAGACAATTCCAACAAGATACCCTTAAAACGTAAAAAACACACAAAAGTTTACTGGCAAACCATAGGAAATAAAGGAACATTGTCAAAAGAGTAAATGCAACATAACATCACTTACCACAGAACAGACTTAGCCCAGAGAAAACCTTTAAACCCACTCAATGTTATGTTATGGGAGAAGAGAGTTAGAAGAAGAAAGGGAGAAAAACCGGAGAGGCAGGAGAGGAACAGAAAAACAGTCACAGCTCCCAACTCACGGGTCGCAACGATGTAACACCCCAAGATGATGGCAGGGCTAAAAGACAACAGGCTCGCCCTGGGGTCAGGCTTCTTAAAATCTTGGACCCAGGGTCTCTCGGCCACACAGGGGCTGGGTGAGGCAATAGTGGGGCTGCTCCATCGTGCTCTGACTGACAGACACTGCGGGGCTAGGGGGTATCGGGGGCACGGCACCCCCTCAGCAGAGCAAGCTCTGACCCACCCCCTACCACACATCCCAAGCTTCCCAACATGTCTTGAAACAGATTGCTTTTCCACACTCTGATAGCCCGCCACGGGTGACCGCGTGATCTGGGAAACAAAAGGACAAGGTGGTGGCAAAAAGACCTCTCCCAGGAAGGTAGGAGCTGAGGCAGGAGCTCTAGCGGCCGATAAGGTGCTGGGGGGTGTGGGCTCAGCTTGGCCAGCTCCTCCTGCTGCCCAGGGGCTCTGCTGGTGTTGGTGCTGCTGTTCGCCCGCCACGCGTGTGCTGGAGCGGAGCGGAGCGCTCCGTGGCACCAGCGCCGGCTGACCCAGCCCCAGGAGCCGGCTCACTTGGCGAAGTTCACTCGGAAACTGTTTGTCATGGCGAAACGCAGTTTTTTCCGAGTGAATACTACTGCAAGCCCAGAAAAACAAACAAAACGTCAAACAGGCAAAAAGCCAACTGCCCAAAACAGCCCGCTCTGAAGCGGAGCCTCCACCTTCAGCAAACACTGCCAGGCACAAGAGCAGGGTGGCTCAGGTGCCCCAGCCTTGTAAAAGGACCGGGGAACCAGCACCTCCCAGCTGCCCTGCAATTCCAGTTTTGGCCATGCTAGGTCTGAAAAAGACAGTATCGAGTTTGGGGCAGAGATAGATATGGAATATCTACATAATATATATATAGATATAATAATATTCTGTGTTACCCACAACAAGCACTTAGCCTAAACTCAGTTCTCAGAATATTTTTAAACAGATTCATAACAAACAGAAGCTATCCTGAGCTTAAACAAAGGAAAAAAAATAAATCCTTTATGAAGACTATTAAAACCAAAACTCCTTTTTGTCACATTTTGCTGTTATCTTATCTTAAAACTTCCATACCTTCTCGGTGATTTCTCACGGACAGCCCCTCACAGCACAGACACCTCCTTCTCCACAGCACAGCCAACAAACTCCAGCTCTCTTCTTACCTATCTAACCCACTCTTTTATAGCACTCATCCTTACTGGACACAGCCGTGGCCTATTAAGGGCAGCCCTGTTCCTAATCTTTGGTAATTAGTACAGCTGTAACTCCTCAGGGGTGAGATTGCCTTCTACACAATCTCTGTTCTCTTACATTCTATCCTCCCACAATATTTTAGTAGACTTATAATTCTGTAAGCTTTTACAACTAAGTTCATAACCATAACCATAGATCAGAAGATGCCTAATACATTTTTCTCTTGTAAGAACTTAAGGTTAGTGTTGTATTAGTTTACAAATTTTCAGTTCTTTCCTTTTTCTGATTATCATGATCTTCTAGGATAGTTTTAGCTATGGATTTTAATTTTTCCCAGTCCATGCTAAAAACAAAATGTAGAGATGACATATACTACTACAGTGGCAGTGACACTGACTAAAAGAGAATCAAATTATGTGCAAAAAAGCCAAAACAATTGTTTGTTTTACAGGAAACAAAACTAAAGCAAATTTTTGTCAATAAAACTTTATTATTTGAACAGAGTATAAATTTTCTCATAACTGTAACATAAATTTGTTAATTTATTAGTATGATAAACTTACTGCCATGTTCCTTAGTAAACTTAATAGGCTAGACTAGATGAACAATTTCAAATTTTATCTTCTTATTATCCTAACAATGAAATAATATGTTTTGAGAGCCACCCATGCTGTGAAAATTAAGTAAGATCTTATCCATAGGTTACATTTAAGGATATTACATTGCAATGAATTTAAAATATTAATGAGTGTTGTTTCAATATAAAAATACAACTGTTAAAGATTTTCTTAGATAAAACAAGCATCAATTGCCTCTATAAGACACAAGGACAGGCCATGTTTTTCTAATGTAATTTTTATTGGCCTTATGAGTTAACAATCACATATCTTCCTGTATCAACTTTTTGAATAAGATGGTAGGAAAGGCATAAGATACGTATTCAAGTGGTACAACTTAAAAATAGCTATGCAAATTTGAGGGATTTGGGCTAGAATCGCCTGTTTGGGGCTTTCCATGGGAGAAGGAAGAAGCCATTTTCCTGAAACGACATGTGCCATTTGCTTGCCTCTGCCAAGCCACAGGAACTGTGGCTAGGAAGGTTTTCCTTGTTAGCATACTTAAATAGAGTAGTATTAAACTTGTGTGCTTGCTTTGTAAAAACAACAACACTGCTGACAAAATCCTTCATAACTTTTATGTGACAGGTCAAAAGGATGAACCTGATGAAAGAACAGTTAATTGACTGTTTTATCTTCCTCTTATAGGAAAGAACTAGGTGTCTCCAAATGAAATGTGGACAACTGCCTAAACACAGCAAAGGGCAGCTTTGAAATATGTTGCACAGGAATATATTTGAAAAACTGCCTCTCTGGAATAATGAATATTAGGAGGTTTTTTTTTAAGTCATGAATTGCAGTATATTAAAAAAAAATAAAAGAGAGATGGAACAGACTGCTAAAAGCCTAAATGAATCATCCATCAGTCTAAAGGACTACTTCTGCAAATGTCCATGGTTAACTTTAGGTACTTACTTTGTCTCAGACTTCCATATTTGAAAAATTCTCATTCCAGAACAAAAATAATGCAAAATGGCTAAGGTATTTGCATGCCCTGGACAACATGCATGCTATGACTAAGTAGAATCTCTGCACAATTTTAGTGTTAGTGATGCATTTTTTTCTCACAATTTTTTTCCTCAGTCATGATTAATCTTACTAAACTAAGCTGTTGCAACAGTGTATTTGTTCTGTGAAACACCTAATGAGCACAAGAGGGGCAGTATAAAATAATAATAATAGATCAAAAGTACTAACATTTACTTTTGGCTTAGGAAAAAGTGTCTGATAAATTATTCCCTTCAGTGTTTCTCTGTTATTGCAACACAGTACCTTGAAAGTGATATATTGGCACAAGCCATTGTGTTCTACCACAGTGCAATTAGGAGGTCCATTTAAACAGCTTTATCATATGCACACATAGCTTGATTAATTTTCTAATCAAATGTTCCAGGAAATCATTAACCATGACATTAAACACTGTTCTGCTAATTATACTCTCCACAAAGAATTCCAATATAAATTTACAAAACATCTACAGAAAGGTGCCAAAGGATGAAACAGTTTAACATATACAAATAATTACGGCATATCTACTCTGCGTGGCCCCACAGCTCCTCGCCCTGCAAAGGCTGAGTCTGGGGCTGAATTCTGCTGTTTCACTAGAACTCTGTGTACTGGCAGATGTTACATTTTGTAGGTCACTGCCTGTGTAAGTCATGGTGAAGGACTGAATGACAGAAAAGAAATTCTTCTGTTTTAGGAAATACTCTAGAGGTATAAATGCTGAGTATTAGCCTTTTCTTAATGATCCCTAACACTGAGATTTCGAAATAGATTTCCCCCTATATAAGTCCCCAATTTGCATCATTGTTCTAACTGCTCTTAATTTAAAATAAAGATAAATGCAAGGTATTGATTGTAGTAATGAGAATTCAATTGCCTTGTAAACCATATGCAATTTGCTAGTTTACAGCACAATGAAATCTCTATTTATGTATTTCCCCATAAACCACAGCATCTTGCAGGTCTTTCAGTGATGGAAAACAACAGATTGCATTAAACAAATGCAGACTGTAGGTACACCTGTTCTTGTGGCCTTGGCAGCACAGTTAACAGCTCCTCCAGACAGACTGTGTCCATCACAAAACAGAAACTCGGACGCAGGAGGATGATGGAAACACTGCCACTGTTTGGATAGGGACTATGTCTCTTCTGTGTCATTCTGCCTTCTTAATCCAATACCACCAAGGTGGTATAAAAGTAATATGATAAGTATTAATAATATATATAACACTTATATATATATTTATATATATATATGTGTGTATCTATGTATGTATTGCTCTCTACAGCTACCAGAGAAGAGGTTCTGATGGAGGTGGGGGCCAGTCTCTACTGAGACTGCAGTGACAGGACCAGAGGAAATGGCCTTAAGCTGAGACAGGGGAGCTTCAGATTAGGTATTAGAATTTTTTTTCACTGTTCAGATGGGCAGGCGTTGGAATAGGTTGCTTGGGGAGGTGATGGTGTCACCATCCCTGGGGTTGTTTTAAGAGGTCATTTGGATTTTTGGACTGGATGATTGTAAAGGTCTCTTCCAAACCAGATGATTCTAGGATTCTGTATAATAATGTATGTTTACATATAAAAGTCAGTCCTCTAATGATATAAAAAGGTCATATAGAAATAGATTAACCACTTTTCACCTGTCAAACAGTGGCTTGAGCTATGAAATCGGAATTTCTAACAAAGCCACTTGTTGGAAGTCGGCATCCTAGGCCAAACAGGTGCGGGACCCGGCTGGTGTTCAGATCCTGAACAGACAGGCTGCAGAGAAGACAGGATTTGTACGAGAGGGATCCTCTGTGTGCGCGTGTGTGTACCCCGGAGGCGGCGTGATCCTAGCCCCGCGGGATGCTCCCGTTCCCTGNTGGGCTTCTCCTCGCTAAATCCTGCGCTGCGGTGAGGCCGCGGCTTTAGCGCTGAGCCCCGCTCCTCCCCCCGCGGCGCCCTGCCTGGCCGAGCCCAGCTAAGCCGCGCTAATCGCAGGCGCCCAGCTCGGCCGGGGCCGCCGGGCCTGGGCCCGACCGCGGGCAGCGCTCCCCCCTGCCCATCTTCTTTCCTCGCCCGTGCGCGGCCATGGAGCCGCCGCGGCCGCGTTACTGCGCCCCGTCCTCACCGCCGGGTCGCGGCGGGCGGGAGAACAAGGGGCTCCGTCGGAAGGGCCCGCCGGGGACCGGGGGCGCCGGGGGTCCCGAGGAGGCGGCGGACAGCAGGAAGCCCAAATTCGTAAGTACGAGCTGGTCCCGCGGCGGGGGTGCCGGGGGAGTGGGGCCTGCGGTGACGCCCGCGTCTCCCCCTCGCCGTCCCCTCCGGGGCCAGTCACCGCCTGGGGCCCGCCGAGACCGGGGCACTGAGTGGGCATACGTGGCGCCGTCAAGTTCAGCTGGCTTCGAAGGCTGATCCCGCTTGGTCCAGCTCGCCTCTTGCTTGCCCGTGTGAAAGGATGCAGCAAGTTTTTAGACCTCTCCCGAGCGCTTCATCACAAAGGTTCATTGCCTTTACTTGCTGCGTGACAGCTGTGGTTGCAAGGGGAGTAGAACAGACTTCCAGCTCTTAAACAGTGTTACTTCTGATAGGACTGCAGTGTTTGTTTGTTTTTTTGTTGTGGGTTTTTTTTTTTTTAACTTTAGTGATATAAACCCTACAGTGTAAAAGTAGTCTTTGAATTTAAAGGACATAGTAAAGTTCTCTTCTGTAGGCCTGCTTTTACAAGCTTTTGGCTAGCACACCAAGAAATTGGGAAACTCAAGATGGCTTATCATGAGATAATGTGTCTGCAAGATGTGCTCTAATCAAAGCATACCCACAAATAACCAGTTTTTGTTTCGACATGATGAAAATTCCAAGCATTAGAGTTGGGAGCAACATATGTTCTACAGGCCTTGTATCCACAGAATCAATTGGGTTGGGAAAGACCTCTGGAATCATTGAGTCTAGTCTATGATTGAACATCACCATGTCAACCAGACCATGGCACCAAGTGCTGTGTTGAGTCTTTCCTTAAAGACTTTCAGGGATGGTGACTCCACTACCTCCCTGGGCAGCCCATTCCAATGTCTAATCACCCTTTCTGTGAAGAAATTCCTCATTATGTCCAGCCTATACATCCCGTGGTGTAGTTTGAGACTGTCCTCTTACCCTGTCGCTGGTTGCCAGGGAGAAGGGGCTGAACCCATCTGAATACAACCTCCTTTCAGGGAGTATCTGCCACATGCAGAGGAAATGCCCCCCGTGCTCATATTTAGGTGATGCATGTTGGTGTTTGTTCAGCTGTCCCTGATCCCACCCGCTCTAAAATGTATTTGTTACATAATTACAAAAGAGATACCATAACACTTATGTTAGACTCTTGATTCTAAGGTGTATTTATGAAACGTTCAGTACCTGAGTGTCTGGCACTTGTGCACAGGTTCAAAGATACAGCCAATAAGCGGTATCAAACAGGCTGGCCGGACCTGTTCTGGAAGGTCACAACTTGCTCCTGGAATATTCCTGTTTGCTGCAGTTGTTTTGTATTGTGGCTGCAGAGACTGCTGTTTGAATCATGTCCTTGTGTCTTTTAATGCATGTTAGAATGGGCATATATGAAACTGACCAAGAGCTATTTGCTTGGCTTTGTACGTGGCTGTGTATGTATCCAGTGGGGACACGTGGCTTTTAGTCATGCCGGTGACATGGCTGGACGTGTAAGGCCCCTCACTTGATGAGGCTTTCAAAAGGGCTTATGATTGTTCCTGTATTCTGAATTAGATGTACAGGAGGAATAGCAACAAGATATTCTCAAGAGGTCAAAACAACAAAAAGGACTTTACTGGCAACCTCAGAAAATCAAAGATCTTTGGCAAAAGGTTTAGTGCAACATTCAATCAACATAAAATACATGTGAAAGCATTAACTTAGCCCATTCAACTTGGCAAACTTTAAGCCCTTTTGATTTTACGTTACTCAAAAATTCTAAGAGGGAATTAGAAGAAAAAGGAGAGGAAGACAAAAAAGATAAAAAAATAGCTACCCGCTGCTGGGTTCCAGCAGCGCTCAGCTGATAGAAATTCCAAGAGGAGGTGGGGTGAAGACATGTGCTTGCCTTGTGTTCAGCTTTAAATACCCCTTGGCTTTCTGGGGCCCTTCCCCCAGGTGGGACTTCTGTTTGTTTGGCCACTCAGGAGCTGGGTTAGTGGCTCCAGAGGCCAGGTGTGGAGCATTGCCTCCTCTGTGCCAGGGATTGTCACCCCAGGAGTGGGGCATGTGTGCAGAGCAGGGCATCACCTCACCAAGGCAAGGCCCAACCAGCCTCTTACCCCACACACATGTACCCCAAAATGTCTCATGACACCAGATCTTCCCAGTCTCTCACAGCATGCTTTAGTATATGATCTGTGAGGAGAAACCCGTGTGGTCTGGCCACTGTAAAAGATTGGATAGTGTTGTTGCTGTATGAGTTGAGGGTTGGATTATTTCTTTCATGAGAGACATGGATTTTTGTGTGTTTGCAACTACCAAGAGCTCTGGGTCAAGAGGTTTTATTTATTGCGAATATTTTAACTGCCAAGTTCTTACGCAGGTATCACAATGGTTTTCATTTTTTCCTATAATTATGTGCTAAAACAGAAGTAGTGTGTTGCCATCATGTTCAGTTTTGCTAATCATGTGTTAAAATGGCAGTGCAATAGTTTACAGGGAGTAGAACATGGATAGATATGTGATAAAAGCCATTGAGGCTTTTTTTCTTAGATGAAATCTCATCTTTTCAGTGAAAGAAGGCCTTTTCTCTGGTGCAGGTGAGCTTGGTGGGCATAGCTTCCCAGGCTATGCAAAGGTGATTTTGATAATGTTTCAATATAGGTATCAGCTGACTGGTTTTTTAAGGTCATAGTGTTGAGATCACAGCTACAGAAAATAAAGGGGGTTTAATTTGGGGTTCTGACTCAGTTTTATAGGGTATCTAATAATCTTGTAGGTAGGGTGAATTTTGATAATTTTTTTATTTTGGCCTCTTCCTGTTCCCCTGCCCAATTTCTCTTTAAGCAGGGATAGATGAGAATGTCCTTAGTTCACGAGAATGCTTTGTCAAACTGCAATTTTCAAAAGCATTTCACCCTAACGATAGTCCTATTTTTCATTTTTAAATAATGTCTTAAAGCAAAGATTTTATCCTTGGATGTTGATAGGGACTGAAGAGCTATGGATTGAGCATGGATTGTTCAATTCTAGGTGTGCCATTAACTCACTGGCTGACCTTATTGCTCTCTACAACTGCCTGGAAGGTGGCTGTAGTGAGGTGGAGGTCAGTGTCCTCTCCTAAGTAACAAGTGACAGAACAAGAGGAAAGGGCCTCAAGTTGCAGCAGGGCAGGTTTAGATTGGGTATTAAGTAAACTTTCTTCACTGAAAGGGTGGTCAGGCACTGGAAGAGGCTGCCCAGAGAAGTAATTGAGTCACCATCTCGTAAGGTGTTGAAAAGATGTGTAGATGTGGCACTTAAGGACGTGGTTTAGTGATGGACTTGGCAGTGTTTGGTTTATGGTTGGGACTTGATGATCTTAGATCCAAAGAAGTCAAGTTGGAGAATACCTCTAACTCTTTCTGTAATACATCTTCAATGTAATTTTAATAGTTAAATTAGTTTCGTGTCTGAATGTGTCAAGCCTGGCTCTCATGCCTTTGGGCTCTCTATAATCCAGTCTTAGCTTATGCCCTTTTCTTTGTTTGGGGTACTTAGAGTGCCATACCTCACGTTACCTCAGTTTTATTCCTATCTGTGTACATTTGTCAAGTTAAAGTAGCTGTTAGATTTATTGACCTCAAGTAATACAGATTATGTGAGTGTAATATTTCTCAGTGTTCAAGGCTTGAAAATAAGTTCCAGGTTGGACCCTTCCAGTCAATGCAACATATTGATCTGTCATAGCAGATATGCTAATCTGAAAAATAATTTGATTCCCTGACAAACCTTGAGGTGAAATTGGATTGCTTATTGACAAAGGTGACATCATTAACATGCACCTCCTCTTTTTTCTCCCTTCTAAAGAAAATCCTTTTTTTAACTGAGGAAAATACAGTTTTTAAAAACCCACTGCATATGAGGGGTGGAGGGAGGAGAAAGAGGCATTGGAATCAGCCACTATAACTGTTTAACCCTGTCAAATGAGGCCCTGAAGGACTTTTGAATAAACTAGCTTCTCAGAGGAAGTGAATGAGTTTTAAACCTCAGTTGTCTCGGTTCTTCTGCAGAATAATTTTAAATACTTTTTTTGAAGGAGTGATGGCTCATTTTGAAGCACATACCAGCCTGAGTTTGTTCAACAGATCCAAGCTTTTAGAAGAGTGGGACTTAAAAAAGGGTAAAAGAATTTCTGTGTTACTGTGGTACTTCAGTTTATTGAAAGCTCATCCCTAAACCCCTTGTGGTTTAGGACCTTGTAAAAAGAGGAAATCTGCAGAAAGATGACAGATATTTCACCTGTTCTCTATGTATACTCTGTCTATTGACTGAGCAAGAAACTTCTGAAATCTGCTAGGGCAGGGTGGGGCAAAAAACAATTATTTGCCACTTGCTCTCCTTGATTCCCCCCCCACCTTAGAAATGTTTGGAAAACATTACAGTATTTTTATTATATACTATTATGTGACTTATGTCACTATATTATGTGACTTCCAGCTGCACTTTACAGATACTACATATTGTAGACACTGGTCCTCAAAAGATCAACTTCAATTTCTAGCTCAAATTAGAGGTGTTTCTATTAATTTCAGTATACCATTGACCTGACTTCAGTGACTTTCAGGTTATGTTTTTGATTAAGTTCTTTATGAAATTTATGAGTCAAGAAGGGTTTGTTTACACCAATCTGTTAAAAATAGACAAATTAACAGTTGCATTTAACAGTGTCTATAAATCAAAGAAAGATGTAGTTAAGAGGAAAAGCACTTCCATTTCTCTGGCATAGACTAGAAAGGTAAGACCAATCTGTGTCAATATCTTTAATTACAAAGTGACTGAATTATTGCTGCAGTTATGCTGCAGTGTAAGACCTTGAATCTAAATTAGTCTTTTAAAGAAATGATTGCTGAACAGATGTTACCTGAAACACTTTATCGCAGCTTTGTAAAATTGTAAATTCTTCATGCTGTTATTTTTGTTGGCATGAATTAACACTGTGGGTTATGATACTAAATTTTAGTGTTGTGTTCTAGCACTTTGTTATATGATCTTACCTGTAAGCACCAATTTTGAGTTTAACTCATCAGTGCCTAAAGAATATCACTATGTAGAACCTGTCATGTTAAGGTAGTTTTGCTCCTGATTGCTTTTCAGACTGCTTTTCAAGCAGCAGAGACAGAGTGTGTGATAAAGCCATTATCTAAATGCTGAAGTAGTATATTGGAAATTAAAAGCAAGAAATGGTGTGCAGTTTGTAAATTGCATTTTCAGACTGAGGTAGCAAAATTACTGAGGGAATATTGTTACAAAGGAGATCCTAAAGTGATAGTATTTTCTGTAATCATCCAATTAACTTTTCTCTGAGTCTACAGGTTTCCTTCAGTCCTTTATTTGGTCTTCTACTTGTGTTTCTGCTGGAGAATGTCCTTTGGGGGGAAAAAAACCAGCTAGTGTTGAATATTTTTTTGGTGATAATATTAATGGCAATGCATTCTTGCTCACTTTCAAATTTATGAAGGTGCAGAGGGGATTATGTGATTATATGAACATCCCTAGTCTTCGTTTGTCTTGTTTCAGTGTTCAGGCGTAAGTTAGCTGGTTCTTCTAAAACTCATCCTGCTTAAGCCCTCCTTTTTTCCATTTTTTTTTTTTTCTCATAGCCCCATGCAGGCTGGAAGCTCTTTTTAATTTATCAAAGAACCTATATATGTGCATGGTGGTTTGGAGGGTGTGTTATAAGTGGGTTTGTTTCTTTTTTTTTCATCTGTAAAAAAGGCAAAATGAATATCACAAAAGATCTGGACTGTGGGTTTTTAATCTTTTTTTGTAAATTGAAGTACTTCAAGGTGGTGGAGGACATGTATGTTGAAATTGTTGTTTAGTTGCCTGACATCCTGTTATGTTGCATGCCTAAAACCCCTCTCATATTGGCAGGGGTGTATGGCACTATGCTTGTCTGTTTTCTACTTCCATTTATGATCAAAAAATCATATTTTGTTGGTCTTTCTGTCGTACTAACAATGCCCATCCCTGCCAGGCATGATCTGAGTTTAAGTGCCAAGCAATCTCTGTTTAAACTATCTGCTTTCATTCAGAAAGTTAGATGAGCGACATCACTTTGTGCTTGTGCCATGTTGAAAACACCACTTGTGGAGAATGTAGTTGCTGCCCCTTTTGGTGGAGTGCCAAAACTCTTAGATAATACAGACTATACTCAATATTGTGCTAGGCTAGTCTTCATTGGTTCCTGGCCACACTGATCTGTAGTGCTGGTGGAAAAAATGCTGAAGACATGGCATCAGAGTCCTATGTGAGATGTCATTCTCCTGAATTCTGATCCTGTTTGCCTGAACTGCTTGTACCACACCTAGAGAGAATTTCATCCATAAAATATCCATATGTAGAGACAGGGAAATAGATGTAATGACACAAAAGATCGGACTACTGTTGATCCAATTAAGTAGGATTTGTCATTGCTTTCCTTTGCTTCACTGTCTCTACTCAGACTTGACTGGGGTAATTATATAGGCAATCCCTCAAGTTATTACATTCTATCTAGCAGATGAACTTCAAGTGTGTACTGCTGTTTGGATGTGCAATATAAGATCATCATCTTGTGTATTGATACCTGGGCAACAAGACAATGTTGCCCCATCATCCTCCCTGGTTCGCCCCCTCCTCCTTTCCTTGCTTTTGGTGCTGAGGCAGCGAGATAACGCTTGGGCTATGCAAAGAGCTGTAGCTATGTGGAAAGGAGTTACTTTGTAACAGGGTATGTGAATGAAACTCTTTTTAGAAATCAGCAAATTTAGCAGAACAGGCTAACTGGAAAAAGCTAACTGCTGGCTGTTTGAGCAGACAAGCTTCTAGAGCATGCACAGAGACAGAGGTGAAAAGTTCACACCCGAGGAAGACTTCTGAGCCTTCATCCAAAACGACGACCTGGAGGCTGATGACCACCTCATTCAGAAACCACGCATGTGCTACAAGAGCTTACATAATCGTGTAATTAGAAAATATGTTACAATGTGAAGGTTAGGAAAGTATAGTGTGCACATTAAGTAGAAAAAGTATAAAAACTTGTACTGTGCGAAGAATAGAAGAGTGAGTTTGTGGTGGAGTTATCCCCCTCACTCCTGGTGTTGAATAAAAAAATACCTGCTCTATAGGCCTTATGCTATGGAGTACAGTTTTCTTGCCTAGTTTTCAGGCATAAGTATGACAATAAGATTCTTTACTGTGAATGTATATGAAGCCAAATAGTATTTGGCTTCCTTTAGCTAGGTGGTGTGAAAGTTGCCTCATACGTGTCTTCATCATGTGTGATGTTTTCAAGAGACACAGTACTCTTTCTGTCTCAGGAGCAGTCATCTTGTTTCTGTGCTTGTCTTGTGAAACTCAGCCCTTGTATCCTGTTGTACCTTTCAGCTTCCATTTAAGACTCTCACTATCCTTGGAGTTTTGCCACCTCATCAAGAACACTGTACCACATGCTGCATGTGTGTGTATATCCTCTGTCTTATGACACTGGTTATTTAACAGTATGCCTGGGGGACATCATCTCCCATAAGGCAGATGATCTAATTCTGTCATATTGCTTGCTTTCTTCAAAAATGATATACCTGTGCATTTCTTATTCGTTGGACTTAGCTTTAAGTGAACTGCTTCTACTCAGTTGCAAAACATGGCCTCTTCCTCCATGTCCTAGACTAAAACCCAAGGTACACGGAGGAGTGCAATTTTAAAATTTAGTTTATAAAAGTATAGCTGAAGACTAAGCGGTGGTGTTACTTCTGCTTTTCTAGCTGTAGGTACAACTGACAAATCTCTCCTTCTGAACTGTCCTCCTTTACTCTTTAATCTCATAATGCTTTCATATATCTCTAACTAGAAAACAAGATGTCAGCATACTTAAAATATTGATAATTTGTTTTTCAGTTTTGCACATCTGCTTTCTATGTGATAAACAGACTAGAGGAATACTTGTGCATAGCTCCTATGCTTTCAAATCAAAAGTTTTGTTGTTGTGGAGTAGTTTGTGGAAGGCTCACAATAGTGTAGAAATATTTTCATCCATTGTGAAGCAGTATTGTGTAAAATTACTTAATGTTTTTAACAGTGACTAAATATTATAGGAATATTACTTAAGTCATATTTATTTGCTTGCGGGCCTGTGTTTAAGGCAACCTGAGCAGAATGTGTCTTTTGTGAACTGATATATCTGAGCCTGAAAATAGAAATATGTCCCTGTGGTAATAAAGCACTCCAGCCTCTACCTGGTATTTACCTGACTCCTAGTCTAGCTATTTTTACCCTTACTAGAAATATGTTTGTTTCCTTTGGCCTGTCAAGAATAAAAATATGCTCTTGTTCCTGAGCTACAGCACTCCTCTATATGCAATGTCATTAAAAGATCCAGTGTGGTAAGTTTCTTTGTTGTGGTTGTTGTTGTTAAGACCACATGTAATGTTCCACATCTCTGTATCCTTGAATGCTATAGAAGACCAGTAAAGCTGTCAACTGATTTTACTTTTTACAGCCTTCTCAGAAGAGAAGGACTTGGTGAGGGAGAGGGGAAAAAGAGAACCCCAGTTCTGTTTTAACCAACTCCTCTGATTGAGAAGCATTATAACATTATAACATATTACTAAATAAGTCTTTAGAGATGTCTTACAGCAAGGCATTCAGCCTTTTGAGTGCTGAAAGAACTGAACATTAGGTTGTAGTTTGCATAGAATTTCTTCTCCTTTATAAAGTCTCTAAATATGTCACCAGTGTTGATATTTGATGCTGGTTAAGTAGATTCTTACTTAAGAACCTGCTTTTAGCACTTGCCTTCAAACTAGACTCCACAACTTTTTATTAAAGAAATGCGGATATTTTTAGACTTCCGTACTCTAGGTATCCAGTAAGATGAAGACTTTGAGAGAAGGCTCATATCTGTATGTTGAGTTTGTTATACTGTTTTGGTGTCCTTAATTGGTTGTGTGGTAGTCTTTTTTCACTAGTCAGATGACTTGGGTCAGTGGGGTGTTCTGATATACAAAATGGGAAGCTTTTCACTTGTTATTGTAGTAAATTGCACTGCTGAATTTCACAACTTAAATGAAAAATAAAATACTGGCTTGAACTATCCGACTAACTTCTGTCTTTTTCAAAGCACAAAACCTGAATCTGAAATTGCCTGGTTTACCTGTATGATGATGGTGTCTTGTACGGAGCAATTGCAAAACATCCAACATCTGTTCTTAAGTGGAAATAAACCTGATGTTGTTGCTTTCCTGCATTTTTTTAGTGGAGTGTACATGAGTTTGACATGAATCTTGAATTTCCACTCAAAGCATAGAATGAAGGTGGTTGTCATTCTAAGGAGATTATGTAATCTCCCACCATGTTAGAGGAGCTCCATGATGGTATTTGTGCATTGCTTAAGGGTTAGTGATTTAAGCATCTGTATGAAAAAGGAATAAATTTTCATGTTTTTCTCTACCTAGTTGCAGTGTCAGACCATATGTTAGTGTTTTCTCTTGCAGTTTTGCTCACTTAAGGATAGAAGTATTATACCAAACCTTGCTAAATGCAAAGTCGTGAGCTTTTGCAAATGACACCAGTTAACTCTTTTACTGTCTTTGCAGATAATTAGCAGAATGGGAAAAGCAAGTAATAAACCCCAGTTCTATAGCAGTGTGTGAGGCAAAAGTCTGATCTACCCCTGAGGCAGGAGAACACATCTTCAGTCTTCTGGCTGGATTGGAATAGTTTTTTTCATTTATTACAAATCCTCACCTATTAGAACATGGAATGGAATTATCATGAAGGTTCAGTAGTGACCTAGCAGCTTTTTTAGTTAGTAAAACGTAGTGTCATTGAATACTGTGTTTCCTTGCACCTCATTTGTCTTTTATTTTTAACTTCATAACCATTCATCAGACACTTCTTCCTCAGTTTCGTGACACTACTCAGACTAGAGCTATTGTGTGATAATATTTGACTTAACACATATTGTTCTTTAATTCTGAGGGATGAGCCAGAGAAAATGTCAGAAGTAATGGTCACAATCATAGAACCATTAAAATTGGAGGCCTCTGAGATTATCGTCATTAACCTAGCACCACCACTTTCACTGCCAAACCCAAGTGTTATGTCTCTGCATGACTTTTGAACACTTTCAGGGATGTTGATTCCACACTTCCCTGGGCAGCCTGCTTCAATGCTTGGCTACTCTTTCAGTGAATAAATTTTTCCTAATATCCAAGCTAACCTCCAGTGGTTCAACTTGAGGCCATTTCCTCTTGTTCTGCTGCTTGTTAACTGAGAGAAGAGACTGACCCTCACCTTGCTGTAACCTCCTTTCAGGTTGTAGAGAGTGATAGCCAATTATTGTTGACCTGGTGAAGAGTTTCCAAATCTGGTTAATTAGGATATAGTTGTTGACAGTTGCTGTAGCTGTTGCCAAGCTGTGCACACTAGGCAGAGAGGCGAGTCTAAGAGAAGGGTAAGAGTCTACCTCAATATGTGACTTCGCTTTCTTGGCATTTTCCTGCTTAGTCTGTTCTCAACCTCCTCATAAAAATGATACATAGGATCCCTGCAACACTGACTCATCAGTCGCCAATGTTCTGTGCTGCTCTTTGGTTTTGTGTAAGACTGTACATCCTAGCACTTGCTGTGTTTGTAAATATGCAGTGGAGAGCAAATGTTGGTTCAGAAACTGCTGCTTTGAGTGATCCATAGATTTATTTGAATGCTACTGTTATTAAATGCTTAGTTCAGTTTCTGCTCACAAGTTCATGTTCTGCTCGCGTTACTCAGAGGCGTTACTTGAGACTATTCAACAGTGTGAGTAATTTGAGTAATCCAGCTTGATGGATAGTTTTGAACTCTTGAGGAGCTCTGTGTTCTTCTATTGAGTTTGAAATCTCTGGATGATTTGTTGTTGGTGTCCCCACAGCTATCTTGAGAAGACATGTCTTGTAGCTGAATTTTGCACAGGTCATCTGTATATTTAGCTGTAAAGCATAATTTAGTTATGAAATATAATAAAACACAACTTGTATCAAGCTGTACTTGTTTCACAGTCTTTTGGTATTCTGTTGGAGGATCAAATGGAAGATTTTAAAAATCTGTATAACTTGCTGTGCATTGTAGACCAGCAAGGTACAACTTGCCAAGAAACTTGGTTCATTTCAAGTGTCAGGATTCAACACTGTTTATCTTGCATGTGATTTTAAATACAAGTAACTATAACTGACCTTATTTTTTTTTTAACTGAACAATTTTAACATGACTGCTTTCCTGTTTGATTTACAGCACTTAAATATCAAGACACTGACAGATGATGTGGTAAGACAACTTAAGTTTTGCTTTGGCTGGGCTAAGCAAATAACCTTACTGCTAATGCAATAAAAATAACCTTACTAATACAAGAAAATATCTTAACTTTGAGGATAATTTAGTTAATTGGCAAAGTCTCACTGAACTGGTAATTGGCTGTAACATAATCAGTACGAGTAGCAAAAATGTATGGATGGCTTTGAAGTATGCTCTAATCACAGCTAAATGAGCCTGACACAGGTAATTGTGCCAATCTACATGCAGTATAGTTAAGATATCTGTGATTGCTTGTTTAATATCAAAGTTACTTAGGGTGCATGGCTAGCTTAAAATAACATGTTTAACAAAGTAACATTTGCTTGTGAAACTCATTAATGCTTGTTCAAACCACCTTAAGTATATTCAGTGTCATGTTTAACGGTGTTTATCGAATTTGATCAGAGATGAGCTTCTGTATCTAACCACAAACCAGATTTTTTTCTTGCTCTTGAAGTTACCTATTTTACTGCCTGTATTCTTTCGTGGGTAATAATATTTTTTCTTAAAGTACATAATTTTACAAAGTCTTTGAATTTGCCTAGGAAGTAATGTTTTATCATCACCTAAAGATCAGCTGTTATGACTCAGTGCTATACAGCTATACTTTGCTGAAGTACTTCTGTGTGTAATTGGGAGCTGAATTGCAGAAAAATTTATGTCTATCAATCCTAGTTTGACTTAAATCATCTGTTTCTATTTCTTTAGCAGAATTTCATTGGATGGAAATCGTTATTAAGAAATTTGAGTCTGACTGGCTGATAATACAAGTTTGACTGGCTGATAATACAAGTTTGATTGTATAAACTTGTGTTTATCTTGGAAAGCTAAGGAAATGCTATCAGCTTTCTGAAAGCAAAAGTATTTTTTGGTAACTAGAAAACAAGTTTTGATAGTGTCACGTAAGGGTTGTAGTTGGGATACACGAGATCTTGCTGTTTGTTTTTGTGAGGTGCCTTTTTTTCCTTTTAAAGAGGCTAGACTGCTGCCTTTTTGCACTTGTACTTTACAGAGCTTATTGGACTTGTCCAGCTTGGAATTGTAGCCCCATAAAATCAGCAGGTTTATTGTGGATTTTTTGGATAAGGACAAAAAGTCTGTCAACTCTGTAGTAAACAGACATTTCCCTGACTCCTTAAATTTCTCAGAGCATGAAAAAGGCGCCTTCACAGAGTAATGAAACCTCATTTGCAGGGTAGTACCAAATTGTTCATATGAATATATATTTTTGAAAAGGGAAACGATAGCTATTTAGTAAAAGGCTAACAGTGAAATAAATTACAACAGCACAACATTTGAGAACTTTTAAATACGTTAAAGGGGAATATTCTGTTTACTTGCAACATCATCTTGGAATGAGGGTATGCTTTCAAATGCATGCTTTTTGTTCCTCTATTTCAGTTTTCTGTTGGTTTACTCTTTCTGCGTGTGATTCT
>VYZP01018132.1:0-18979 GCA_013400635.1 Hypocryptadius cinnamomeus | reverse complement strand
TGGATGGATGGATGGATTGATGATGGATGGATGATGGATGGATGGATGATGGATGGATGGATGGATGGATGGATGGATGGATGGATGGATGGATCCAGCTTGGGGCTGGGAAGCCAGAGGTGACATGGGAGAGTTTTTTGAAGAGATGTTTCCCCTTTTCCATGCTTAGGTGGAGGAATGTGTTAAGCTGCAACATCTGCTCCCAAAACCTTGTGGTGGGGTGTCCTCCTGGCCTGGGCCCCTTCCCTTTAAATAAAGAGCCATCATTTTTCTGGCTTGCATTCCCTCCAGGCTAAAAGGGTAGGAGGAAGAAGATCCTCCAAGATCTCAGAATCCCAGACTCATTTATGTTGGAAAATACCTCTAAAACCATTGAGTACGACCTGTGCCTGATCCTCACCAGCCCAGAGCACTGAGTGCCACCTGCAGTTGTTCCTTAGTGACTCTACCACCTCCCTGGGCAGCCCCTTCCAATGTCTGACCACCTTTTCCATGAAGAAATTCCTCCTGATGTCCAACCTGAACCTCTCCTGGAGCAGTTTGAGGCCATTTCCTCTTCTCCCATCAATGCTCCGAGCTGTGGTTCATTAAACCAAGGTGGTACCAGCCCAGAGAGGTCCCATCTTCCCTCAGCAGTTCCACACCACCTCAAACCCAGGAGGGGAGACAAGATCCCCTTGGCTGTGTTTTCCAGCTTAACCAAATCCCTGAAGCCACAAGGAATGGCCCAGGTCTGAGTTCTTGATCAGAACTGGCATCAGAAGCTTTGCAGGCCCATGATGTGCAGTCAGCCCTCCTGAGCACGTGGAGCCTGTCCAGGTATCAGCTGTGGGAATCAGCTCTTGCAGAGGATGCTCCATCTCCTGCTGCAGCACCCGGGGATGTGGAGCCACAGGAACATCCAGCATCCAAACTGCTCCAGGCCTTCCATTATCCACACCTCTGCAAGGAGATGGCTCAGCTTGGCAGATCTGAAATCTCCATGCTGACAGATGGGATCTGACAGGAGCAGCACAGCAGGCAGAGAGGAGACATTCCTTCCCTTCCTGAAACCTCCTAAGTGCTCCTCAATAACTCCAGTGCTCAGAAAGCTCTGTGGTTCCTGCAGGAATCATCTCCTGGGTGGATGTTTGGTTCCTCAGGGGAAGGAGGCAGCAGCTGTGCGTCAGCACAGCCATTGCACATCCCCCCCAGCTGGAGCTGATGGATCCAGCTGAAAGAGGAATTTTGGGTCAGTGGAATATTGCTGTCAGCACTGGGCTGTGCCCAGGTTGCCATGGGGACACCTGTGCCTTTGGGGTTTGGGTCGTGCAGGGAATCAAGGTGCTCTTTCATCCCATTTCCTGGAGAATTTTGGTGTTTCTGTGATCCTCTCTTCCACCAGCCCTGCTCTGAATGCATCCCCAACCACATCTGAGGGAAGGGTGGAGGGCTGGGAGACACCAAGGTCCTCCAACAAGCCCATGCAGCACCTAGGTGAGCTCCACATGCATCTCCAGCAGGCCTTTGGTGCCAGCAGCGGGGGACCTGCCCTGTGCAGCCTCAGACCTGTGGCCCCCAAGGGACAATGCCAGTGTGGGGGTGACACAGCTGGAGCTGGGCATTGCCTACAGAGATGTGGTGTGCCCAGGGCACTTGGCTTGGCAGACAACATCCAAATTCCCATCTCTAAAATCAGGCCAAGAGCCCAGCCCTGCCCAGGTTAGAGGGTAAAAGCTCCAAAGGCTGGGAGGTGTTTTGGAGTCATGGTCAGGCAGGTTCTGATGGAGCCAGGGATCAAATCCAAGGGGAAAAAACCTGCAGCTAGCCTGATGAGCAGTGGGAAGGCCACCTGAGCAGCCAGCTCGAGCATCTGCCACCCCTCTTACCTGTGGCAGGAGGAGACAGAGTCAGGCAGGGGCTGGGAGCTCTGGGGAGAGAGGGAATTGTGAGAATTGAGAGAAGATTCATCCCCAGAACCAACCTGTGCCGAAAATACTCAGTGACTAATTTTATGCCTTTCTGATTGCCTTTTAACTGTGAGTTATTAAAAACGGGGAGAAGGGAGATGATGTCTGGTGGGAGGAGAAGTGAGCGTTGCCATGGCAGTGAGGGGATGCTGCAGCACAGCCCGGACCACAATTCGTGAGGACAGAGGCTAGGGGACAGCCCGGGAAGCCAGGGAAGAGGGGCTGTGCCATCCAGCCGAATCCAAAGTCACTCTTTGGCCTGGTCGCTGCTCCACTGCCCTCCCCTGCTCCCCCACCTGGCTCTCTCCTCCTGCTCTCCCAGCCGGATCGGGTTTCCCCCTCCCTGAGCTCACCCCGTCCTAGAGACACTTTTATCAGGCTCAGGGCACGGAAAGAGCCGGGATTTGGGGGGGTTCAAGAGATTAGGAAAGAATTTGCCTCCGGGAATCTCTTTCCTCCACCTGCCCGGGATAAATTGTGCGATGGAGGTGGAGGCTTTGCAGCTCCACGGGGAACTGCTCCGAGCTACACGTGTGGAGGCAAAAACGCTGCCGGCCCCTCCCCGCTGCGGGAACGGGGTGTTGAAAGGTCCTAGGAAGGGTGAGGAGAGCTCTCTATCCTGTGGCTCCATGTAAGGATGAAGTGGGAGGGTGTTTTGCCGGAGCTCTGCGAGTGCAGACGGTGCCGGTTCTGCCCCTGGCATCTTTCCTGGAAGGACCAGCTCACCCACGGGAGGCAGGAGCAGGGAACAAACCTGGGGGCAGCATGGCAAACGTGATTAACTGGGAGGAAAAGGGATTTTATTTGGCCTGTTTATGATTTTCTTCTTTCATCACCTCCCTATAAAGCAAATGCCATGCCAGTGAACAGCTCTGACCCTGCTGGAATGGGAATACAACCGGGAAAACTCTCTTGAGAGTGTGCCCACTGCTCTGGCTGCTGTGGGGGCTGTGTGCAGCCCCATCCCTCCTCCATCCATCCGGCTTACACGGCTCGTTGTTCTTCTCTCCGTGTGCTCAGTCCTGTCCCTGCCAGAGAGGGCAAATCCCTGCCCTGGGGAGCAGAGGCTGCTCCTGAGCCCCCTAAAGCAGGACCTGGATCCAGCCTTACCTGGGCAAGGCAGTTCCTGGCTTATTCCTCCTTTAGATCTTGCTGAAGAAAAATGTCAATACTGCAGGTGGGAAATGTTAAATTTCAGGGACTTGGAGGTTTTTGAGCCTGAAGCTTCTCCATAACAGCAACGTCCTCAAAGTGGGATTTGTCAGACCGGTCCCAGCCTCTGCTGCACCACATCCCTGGCACAGGAGCTCCTGCCTGAGGCTGTTCCTGCCCGTGCTGATCTGGGGGCTCGGGATAACCCCCACAGGCAGGGCCAGAGCCCCAGGGTCTTGTGCTGCTCCCTAGATGGGATTCTTCAGCTCCTCCCTGTATCCTGGGGTGGGTGGGATGGGACATCCCCGCTCTCACCCGCCCAGGAGGTGCCTGTGGCTGTGACAGGGCTCCTGGGGACAGGAACGGGGACATCAGAGGGGTGGGAGGGCAATGGAGCTCTCCAAACACTGCAAAACGGGATTTTCACTGGGGTTGTCTGAGCACTGCTGCCCCCAGGGGGATTTCTCGTCCTCTCTCCTTACCTGTGCCTGGCTCCACCTCTGCACCCCCAGGACCCACATCCATCCATCCATCCATCCATCCATCCATCCATCCATCCATCCATCCATCCATCCATCCATCCATCCATCCCACAGCTGGCTCAGACACCCGGGGCCGGAGTTTGTCCCCTCCCCGTGCTCTCCGGGAGTGTCACAGAGGGGCAAACCCCCTCGCAGGTGCCCCGAGAGCCGCAGCCCGTGCCCGGGGCAGCCCCTGCGCTCGGGGCCGGGGCTGAGCTGCCTTTTGTGGTGCTCGGGCCCCGGTGATTGGGCGCTATTTTGCTCCGGCTCCCTCCGGCAGCTGTTGCTGTTCTTTACCCGGGAGAGCCGGGGCCGCCCCGGGGCTGCAGCCGAGGAGGAGGCGGCGGCCGACCCCAGGTACGGATTTCTGTGGCTTTTAAGCCCTGATGTGGGGCAGCCCCTGGCCAGCCCTGGGCACAGCCCGGCTCTCTGTGGCCGCGAGGGAGCGGGAGCCGCGGGGCTCATCCCCGGGCGAGGGTGACAGGGAGAGCGGGGCAGGCGAGGGGACTATTTTTGGAAGTTTCTTTGACGTGAGTCAGCGGTGAAGGCGACCTCGGGAGCCCGTGCAGGAGAAGTCCCAGCGGCAGCAGAGCGGAGCTGATTATTTGTTAAGTGCCTGCGATTTTGAGCCTTTACGGGAGGGTCTGACCTGCGGGGCGTGAGTCCCGGAGAGGGATGGGCGGGCAGGAGGAATGGATGGATGGATGGATGGATGGATGGATGGATGGATGGGAGCGCTCCTGGGCAGGGGCACTGCAAGCAAGGACTTGGGGGCTGCAGGCGACCAGCGCTGCCATGGGCAAAGTGTCCCTGGCATTGGTGCCACCCCTGGCATTGATGGCCACCCGTGGCTCTGTGGCCATCCCTGGCATTGTGGCCATCCCTGCCCTGCTTGGCCTGGCGGTGGCTGTGCCTGGATCCCCAGCCCAGCACAGCTGTTCCTGCAGGTGACACGGCCCATCCTGCCTGGGGACAAGGATCCTGCGTGGGCTGTGGAGCCCTGGAGTGCATCCACCTCCTGCCAGGGCACGGAACCCCATCTCCTGCCCAGAGGGGACAGACCTGGACATGGATCTGGTCAGCTCTGGGGCCGAGTTAATGCCTTTGGGGCACATGGCAGGGCACCTGCCTGCCCCCAGGTCTGTTTGGGCTCCTCCTTCAGGGTGAAGCCCAAGGGGTGGAGACATGGAGCCTGGCACTCTGACAGGGCACTGGGCTCAGCTGAGGTCTGGGCAGCCCAGCAGGGCTGTGCTGTGGGCACAGTGTTTGATCCCTCTCAGTTTGGTGAGGGTCCCTCGAGGTGACATGGTCCCTGTGTGGCATTGGAGGAAGACTTGGGATACCCTGAGGCCACCTAAGGGCTGTCCAGGTGGGCAGGGAGAGCTCAGAGGAGGCCAGGGAAGGACAGGAGAAGAGGTTCCTTGTTCTCACTGTGAGCCATGGCCACTGGTGTGGTGTGTGAGACTCTGCAGGACACAGCTCAGCCTGGCAGAGATGGTTCTTTGTGGTGACCTCGGGCGCTGAGGGACACCTGTGTGACACCAGCTCCATGGGAGCATGGATCATGGCCAGGGAGAAAGGAACAGAGGCTTGGGCCCTCCTGCACCTTCCTGGTGCTCATCTGTGCCCCAAACCAGGGTGAATGATTGAGAAGCTCAAAAACAGGGCAAGCACGTGGAAGGGAAACACTTTGAGGAAAAGTTCTCCACCTTTGTGCTTCCCCTGGGTCTGGAACCCCCCAGGCACCACGAGAGTCCTGGGGCAGCTCTGACCCTTCCCAGCAGAGAAAGGACCAGACTTACATCACTTAAACAAACCAAAGACCCATTTTATTTCCTCTTGAAAGCAGAGATCTTTCAGATCATGGTCAAAAGGTTTCCTTGTATTTATCTGTTCTGCTTCCAACATTGAGTGGTAGGTTTCATCCTGGGAACTGGTATCTTTTTCTCAGTGTTCCACAGGGGGGAAATCAACTAAATCTGGCTCAAAGAGGGCAAAAATTCTTCCTTCTGGGGAAGATGTGGCACCTGAGGCACTGGACTCGGAGATGCCAAGAGGGCTGAGGCCAGTGGTGCTGGGACCTTGTGGTGCCTTCCCACCCCTGCAGCTCTCCCAGGGCAGAGAAACCCCCAGGACCCCCAGAGCCCAACCCCTCCCCAACCCTTCCTGGTGTCAGGGCCCTGGGGACCCTCAGCTTGCTCTCCCACTTCCCAGCTGGGAAAAGCCCTGAGAGTCCTCCCAGAGCTTTGCAGTGCCCTTGAGTTCCTTTTGGAGGTCTGGTTGCTCCATGGTAGCTGGGCCTTCTCCTGCTGCCAGGCTCTGGCCCTGCAGTGTCCAGCCTTGTGTTTTCGGGGTGTCTGAGCACACCCTGGGCTGTTGGTCCCCCCCACATGCCTTGGCAGGGAGGTCACTGTTCCTTTGGCTGCTGCTCCCCTGGGATGTCCAGGCTGGTGACCTTTTGGGGCTCAGAGTCCCAGAGCTCCCATTGCACCCCCTCAATCCCTGGGGGGGCTTTTTGCCTGACTTGGGACACCTCTGTCCATCCACGGGTGACACAGGAACACCCGCGGGGGAATCATGGCCAGATGTCCCCTCTCTGCAGGCTGGGGGTGTCACCGAGGGGCCCACACCCCCCAGCCCCTGGTGATTCCCACCTGCCCAGATTTGTCACCTGAGGAGCTGTGCTGTGCTTGTCTGTGACAGATGCCAACGCTCCGGTGAGCAGCGACAGCCACAGGGAGAGCGGTGGAGCCCATGTGAGTGCCCGGGGTCAGGGTGGGGGTGCCTGGGGGGACCCCTGTGCCAGGGGAGGGCAGGGAGTGCCAGGGATGGATCCCTGTGCGAGGGCAGGACAGGGGGGGCTGGGGAAGAATCCCTGTGCCAGGGGAGGGCAGGGGGGGCTGGGGAAGAATCCCTGTGCCAGGGGAGGGCAGGGGGGGCTGGGGAAGAATCCCTGTGCCAGGGGAGGGCAGGGGGGGCTGGGGAAGAATCCCTGTGCCAGGGGAGGGCAGGGGGGGCTGGGGAAGAATCCCTGTGCCAGGGGAGGGCAGGGGGGGCTGGGGAAGAATCCCTGTGCCAGGGGAGGGCAGGGGGGGCTGGGGAAGAATCCCTGTGCCAGGGGAGGGCAGGGGGGGCTGGGGAAGAATCCCTGTGCCAGGGGAGGGCAGGGGGGGCTGGGGAAGAATCCCTGTGCCAGGGGAGGGCAGGGGGGGCTGGGGAAGAATCCCTGTGCTAGAGCAGGAGTGCCAGGGATGGATCCCTGTGCCAGGTCAGGGAGTGCCAGGGATGGATCCCTGTGCTGGGTCAGGGGGTGCTGGGGATGGATCTCTGTGCCGGGTCAGGGAGTGCCAGGGATGGATCCCTGTGCCAGGGCAGGACAGGGGGTGCTGGGGAAGAATCCCTGTGCCAGGGGAGGGCAGGGAGTGCCAGGGATGGATCCCTGTGCTAGAGCAGGGGTGCCGGGGATGGATCCCTGTGCTGGGTCAGGNNCCCTGTGCCAGGGCAGGACAGGGGGTGCTGGGGAAGAATCCCTGTGCTAGAGCAGGGGTGCCAGGGATGGATCCCTGTGCTGGGTCAGGGGGTGCCAGGGATGGATCCCTGTGCTGGGCCAGGGGGTGCTGGGGATGGATCCCTGTGCCAGGAGAGGTCAGGGAGTGCCAGGGATGGATCCCTGTGCCAGGGCAGGACAGGGGGTGCTGGGGAAGAATCCCTGTGCTAGAGCAGGGGTGCCAGGGATGGATCCCTGTGCTGGGTCAGGGGGTGCCAGGGATGGATCCCTGTGCTGGGCCAGGGGGTGCTGGGGATGGATCCCTGTGCCAGGAGAGGTCAGGGAGTGCCAGGGATGGATCCCTGTGCCAGGGCAGGACAGGGGGTGCTGGGGAAGAATCCCTGTGCTAGAGCAGGGGTGCCAGGGATGGATCCCTGTGCTGGGTCAGGGGGTGCCAGGGATGGATCCCTGTGCTGGGCCAGGGGGTGCTGGGGATGGATCCCTGTGCCAGGAGAGGTCAGGGAGTGCCAGGGATGGATCCCTGTGCCAGGGCAGGACAGGGGGTGCTGGGGAAGAATCCCTGTGCTAGAGCAGGGGTGCCAGGGATGGATCCCTGTGCTGGGTCAGGGGGTGCCAGGGATGGATCCCTGTGCTGGGCCAGGGGGTGCTGGGGATGGATCCCTGTGCCAGGAGAGGTCAGGGAGTGCCAGGGATGGATCCCTGTGCCAGGGCAGGACAGGGGGTGCTGGGGAAGAATCCCTGTGCTAGAGCAGGGGTGCCAGGGATGGATCCCTGTGCTGGGTCAGGGGGTGCCAGGGATGGATCCCTGTGCTGGGCCAGGGGGTGCTGGGGATGGATCCCTGTGCCAGGAGAGGTCAGGGAGTGCCAGGGATGGATCCCTGTGCCAGGGCAGGACAGGGGGTGCTGGGGAAGAATCCCTGTGCTAGAGCAGGGGTGCTAGTGATGGATCCCTGTGCCAGGTCAGGGAGTGCCAGGGATGGATCCCTGTGCGAGGGCAGGACAGGGGGGGCTGGGGAAGAATCCCTGTGCCAGGGGAGGGCAAGGGGTGCTGGGGAAGAATCCCTGTGCCAGGGGAGGGCAGGGAGTGCCGGGGATGGATCCCTGTGCTAGAGCAGGGGTGCCGGGGATGGATCCCTGTGCTGGGTCAGGGGGTGCTGGGGATGGATCTCTGTGCCGGGTCAGGGAGTGCCAGGGATGGATCCCTGTGCCGGGTCAGGGAGTGCCAGGGATGGATCCCTGTGCCGGGTCAGGGGGCCGGGCTGGGGCTGTCCCGCAGTGACATTCCGCCCGGCAGGGTTGCAGCACGTCCATCCAGGTCCCCCAGCTGTCGCTGTCACTGATCCGTGCCGGTGGGCAGCTCTCTGTGGTGGCACTGACCAACGCCCAGCCCTGCCACCAGAGCCCCGCTCAGCACCGAGCCCGGAGCAATCGCGGCTCCCTCCGCTCCCCACACACCGACCCTGCCCCCAGCGGATGCTGCAGCCCCAACCCAGCCCCGAGGGCTGCTCCGGGGGGATCCCAAGCACAGCCTGGGGCTCTCAGTCGCCAGCCCACCCATGTGTTAACCGGGGCTAACTCGTAGCTAAATCCAGCTTAAATAACGTAAAATACACCCCAGTTTTAAGGCTGTTGAGGTGACCACACGCCCCAGGTGCTGCAGGAGCCAGGTTGGTGCCTCTCGCTGGCTCAGCCCCGGGCACCCCCGGAGCAGCGTGTCCCTGTGCCCCAGCCACGCTGCGTGCCCTCCCCGCAGGGAATAGAGGAGGGGAGCCCCCGGCGCGGTGTCTCCGAGCAGGACCCGGAGCGGCCCGAGGCACAGCCAGGAGCCGGACATGCCAGAGCCAGCCCCGCTCGGCGGGGACAAGAAAGCGGCGGAGAAGAAGCGGGTGGAGAAGGTGGGAGCCAAGGGCAGCGCTGCCGGGCCGCCAGGTGCGTGTGTGGGAAAGCCCTTCCCTGCCCCAGAACGGCCACCCTGGCCCCAGGTGGCCACAGAAGCACAATCCCGTGTCCCCGGCCAGCCCGGGAGGGGCTGACTGGCCATGGAGCAGTGACAGGAGGAGCTGTGGGGAAATCAGTGACACCGGGATGGAGATGGGGCTCCTCAGCCGCCTGCCAGATCCTCCACCTCCTCCTCCTCCTCTCCACCCTGCCCAGATTTGCTGCTGGAGGAGGATCACGGGCAGAGCTTTTCCCAGCTTGATCGCCAGGATACTCTAATGCCACCATGGCCCAAACCCCTCTGTCTCAGCCCCCCGGACACTCTTGCCCCCACTCCTGCAGTGCAAACACGTGGCAGGAGCAGCTCCTGTCCCTGTCCCTGCCCCGTCCTTGTCCCTGTCCCTCTCCCTGTCCTTGCCCCTGCCCTTGCCCCTGTTCCCTGTCCCTGTCCCTGCCCCTATCCCTCTCCTTGCTCTGTCCTTGCCCCTGTCCTTCCCTCTGTCCCTGTTCCCTGTCCCTGTCCCTGTCCCTGTCCCTATCCCTCTCCTTGCTCTGTCCTTGCGCCTGTCCTTCCCCCTGTCCCTGTTCCCTGTTCCCTGTTCCCTGTCCCTGTCCCTGTCCCTGTCCTGAGCGGGCTGTGCAGGAGGATGTTAAGAGCTCTTCCCACCCCCCAGTTCAGAGCCCTTTGCCTCTTCCCAGTTCCCTCCAGTAACATTTTTCCGTGGGGGCCCCAGTCCCCAGGACCCTCCCCGTGCAGAGCAAGGTGGATCTGCCCAGTCTGGACCCTGCGGAGGAGCCGCTGCTCTGGGAAGGGCTCACCCTCAACAAGTGCATCCTGGTGGCCTCCGTGGTCGCCCTGCTCAGCGTCACCTTCCAGGTGCTCCAAGGTGAGCCGGGAGGCGGGCGGGGCGGGAAGGGGTGGCCAGCCCGAGCTGCCACCTCCTGGCTCCTGTCCCCTCCTGTCCCCTCCTGTCTTGCAGCGCCATGCTCCAAGGAGGGACTCGCCCGCGGCCGGCAGGAGCCTCCGCCCCCTCCCATTGCCGGTGGGTCCGACCCTCCGTCCCTCCCCGATCCCCCGGGTCCAGCCTGAGGCAGAGCCACATCCCAGGGTGGGGCGGCCCTGGGAGCCCTGGCTGGGACATCCCACCCAAGCAGCCTCATCCTCAGCTGACAGTGGCCTGTCCCTCTCCTTTCCCAGAGGTCGTGAGCCCCAAGGTGGAGATCCCAGAGGCGGTGACTGCCCAGCCTGCGCCGCCACCGGAGAGCAGCGCGGTGGAGGATGATGATGATGATGATGATGAAGACGGTGACGATGACGATGAGAGCGAAGCTGACAGCAACCTGGTATGGGTCAGGGTGGCACCTCCCGGGGCAGAGAGCATCTTGTCCCCAGGGGGAGGGATGGAGAGGGGTCCCGGTCCCCTGGGCTGCATCATCAGCTCCTGGTCCTCTCTGTCCCCACAGGCAGAACCCTGGATCTTCAAGAAGTGGTTTGGCCGTGCAACACCAGAGGATGAGGACAAGGATGGGGACAAGGATGAAGACAAGGATGAGGATGACGACAAGGATGAGGATGACGACAAGGATGAGGATGACGACAAGGACGAAGAACCTGCAGATGTCCTCGAAGTGCCAATGGCTGTGACAGAGGGGAAGAAGAGCCAGGAGAAGCAGGAGAAGAAGGTGGAGAAGGAGGAGGAAGAGGAGGAGGAAGAAGAAAAGGAGAAGGAGGAAGAAAAAGAGGAGAATGAGGATGAGGAGGAGGAGGAGAAGGAGGACAAGAAGGAGGAGAAGAAGAAGGCCCGGGGAGGCCGTGCTGCCCATGTGGAGCGGAGCAGCCGGAGGGAGGCACGAGCCAAAGACAGGACAGGGGGGGACAAACCTGGCCGAGCCCCCAGGGCCCCCAGGGAACCGGAGCAGCAGCCCCAGAAGAAGCGGGACCGGGAGAGGAAGGAGAGGAAGGAGAGACGGCGGGAGCGGGATGAGTCCAGGAGGGAGGGGTGGAGGGGCCGTCCCGGCAGGGCTGACGGCGGCCGGGAGAGCCCGAGGCGGGACTGGAAGCAGCAGAAGGGCAGGAAGCCCTGGGAGCCGGCGCCGGGCAGGGACGGCAGGGCCAGGGAGGGCAAAAGGCGCGACTGAGGCCGGGGTGGGCATGGGGCTCGATGGCGCTGCATCCAGGGGGATCCAATCCCACCACTGCCCCCGGCAAGGGACCCCCACCCCTGCCTGCCCTCCAGAGACACCCCCGGGCACGGGCAGCATGCCAGGACCCCCGAGCAGCAGCAGAGCAGCACAGGAGCCTGGAAAAAGCCTCCCCAGGGACTTTGGGCCCCCCTGGATCAAAGGCGACCTGAAAGGACTCATGGAAGGAGCTTCTTTGGGCCTCCTGCCTTCTCCATCCCCACCCAAAACCCCTCTGCAGTTCCCCTCCACTCGTGGTTCCGGGGCAGCACGAGGATCCCAGTGAACAGAGTTGTGTCCAGACTGTGCAGCTCTTGGGTTAATGGTTTTATTGAAAGCAAATCAAGAGAGAAGAATATTCTGGGTTATGGAACCAGGCTGCAGCTGTCCTCAGAGGGACATCAGGGACAGCCCCCCAACCTCACCCAGCCCAGTGCCATCACTGTGGGGTGGCCCAGAAGGTGCTGGTGACAGAGCAGGGCTGGAGCCCTTCACCCAGGGATCCCTGTGGGCCTCGCCTTCTCCGAGTCGCTTTTAGGAAGGAAACACAAGAGCAATATCACATAGCCAGAGATGTTCACAGCCCCAACCCATGGCAGGTTTCAGTATTTGCTAAATCAACAGTGGTTAAAATAAACTATTTTCATTTTTAATAAGGTATTCAACTGGATGTTTTAAAAAAATAGGGAAAAAAAACAAAGGAAAACTAGAAAAGCCGTTGTCCCTGGTTATGTTTTGTCCCTGGTTATGTGTGTGTTTAAAGGGTTAATCCTGCAGGGCTGTGAGGTGGGACTGGTGGGTACCAACCTCCAGCTGTGCCTCCCCGTGGGGACACTGCAAAACCCGAGGCGGTGTAGCCAGGACAAGCCCAGGAGCTGCTCCCAAGGGTTTGGCTCCCCGGCTGAGGGCCGGGCTCAGCTGGAAGATGATCTGGGGCAGGCGGCCCGTGCTGACGCCGGCGGGGACACAGAGCAGGTGCTCTGGCAGCCGCTTGCTCCCGCTCCCATTAATGGTGCGAGCAGCCCGGGAGGTGTAACGGGATCGCTCCCTCCCTCCTCCCCTCGCCCCGGCAGCGGGGTCAGCGCGGGGTGACGCAGATGTGACCTGGCCGGGAGCCCCAAGGCACGGCCAGCGGCTCCTCACGGCCGCGGCTCACACAGAGCCGTGTCCCCAGGGCAAGGCTGATCTCTGAGAGGGGATTTGGCCTCTTGCTCTGCTGTCACAGGTGGAGCCGTGTGGCCAGGGGTGTCCTGTGATGGGCCGTGGGCTGGGGAGTGGCCAGAGGATGCTGCAAGGCTTGGAGGAAGCAGCAGCTGCCCTTCCCAGCCACTACAGGAGCAGAGAGTGAGGGATAAACAAGAATGGTCCTGCCTGGATCTGCCAAGCCTTGTCCTTCCCCGCGGCCCTGCCGTGCCCGTACCCAGCGGAGGCAGAGCCCGCGGGCACCTCGGGCACCCTCAGCAGCGGGAGGGGGACATCCCCAGTGGAGCACGGAGCAGCCCCAGGGACAGGCATGGATGAACCCAGAACCAGAGAGACGCTAACGAGCCAAACCATGGGGAAAGGACACACGGGAGCTCCCGTCTCGGGAGAAGCACCAGATCCTGAGCCGGGAGGGCAAACCGGGAGAGGGGCCGGGGTGGGGCGAGCGGCGAGGCCGGCGGGAGCCTCACCGGCAGCCGCACTCCTCTGCCACCATGTTGGGGAACTTGCGGATCTCCAGCCCGTCCGAGGAGAGGCTGATGATGAGCTGGTCCGAGTAGCGCACGGGCACGCAGCAGGGAGCCCTGCGCAGCGGCGAGCCCTGGTCCTGCATGCCCAGCAGCAGCACCGTGTGCGAGAAGTAGCTGGGGATGCGTGCGGAGAGCGGCAGCCGGCAGGGCCCCTCGCAGTTGTTGGCCGCGTACATGGTGGGCATGATGACGAAGTGGCGGTCGCGCAAGTCGATGGTGAGCTCCTGCAGCCGGCAGTGCGCCTGGTGCCGGGCGCTGCGGTTCTGCCGCTGCACCTTCCTGCGCTCCTGCCAGCGCGCCCGCACCGACTGCAGCGCCTTCAGCAGCAGCAGCGTGCGCAGCTTCCGAGAGCCCGGGCCCCGCTCGGCCGCCTCGGCCTGCCCCGGCTCTGCTGGGTAGTAGCAGAAGGTCAGGAGGTGCTGGAAAAGCGCCGCGTTGGCTTGGAAAGCCGGGATGTCCCTGAGCTCCTGGATGACCACCTGCAGTTTGCCCATCAGCAGCTGCAGCACGGTGCCCTCCGGCTGCCAGTCCCCCAGGTGCTGCTCCAGCACGGCCCCGCTGTCCTGGGCCAGCAGCAGCACCGAGGGCTCCTCCGACTGCACCAGCCGCTCCAGCGCCGCCTCCTCCGACAGGTTGAGCAGCTGGTGAGGGAGGGTCTCCATCATCTCGAAGTCCAGCCAGTGGTGGGCACTGGGCTGGGGGGGTGGCTCACTGGAGGAGCTCAGGAGCTGCCGGATGAAGCGGGTCAGGGTTGCCAAGAACTGGGCGCTGCCGCCGGGCGCTGGGGACGAGGTGTTGGCTTGGCCCGGGGCAGTGGGGATCGGCAGCTCCTCGGCGCCGGCCTGGGGGGGGCTGCAAGGAGAACACAGGGAGAGTCAGGGGGCCCCTGTGTAGCCCAGGGGTCCCACCAGGCTGTGCCCTACAGCCATCCCTGGTCCCACAGCTGGGGCTGCCCCTGTCCCACTTCATCTCCCAGCCCCCGTATTCTCCCGTGCCCGCAGCGACGCCCACGGACCTGAGCTGTGGGTACGGAGCCGTGTCCACCACTCCCTCAGCAGAGAGGTAGGAGGATGGGGCCAAAGCCTCCTCTTCCTCTTCTTCCTCCTCCTGCTGCCGTGACTTGGCCAGCAGCAGCAGCACCGGGGTCATCCGGGTGAAACATTTGTCATCGGAGCCGAACAGGAGCTGCTGCACCTCCGTGCGGGGCAGGGGGGCACCTGCTGCGGCCACGAGAGGGGAGGACGTCGGTCTGGGGTCTCCTGCATGTCCCCACCACCTCTCGTGGGTCTGAGAGGACCCCAAAGGCCCAAGCGAGGACACGAGGGCAGGGATGCTGCTGTCCCCAGGGTGTCCCCCCGTCCCTACCTCCCGCGCCGCCGTGGATGGCCAGGGAAGCCGAGAAGCGGAGCCGCTCCGCGCTGCGGGTGACCGAGGCTGCGGCGGCTGCCAGGGCCAGGTACTGCGTGTCCCTGGAGAGGCAGAGCCTCTGCAGCGAGGCAGAAACCACAGAAGGCCCGAGGGCGTGAGTGAGACATCATGGGGGACACACTCACGGGAGTCCCCGCTGTGGTCCCTGCTCCGGCTCACGCAGCCCGCGGTGGCCCAGGGAGCAGCGACAGGGAGGATGGGGACCACTGGGAGCTTCGCCCCCAGCCCCAGAGCTGCTCCGGGGGCCGCGGGGTGCAGGGAACCCCCGAGGGGCAGGCGGGGGATCAGGACCCCAGACCGGGTACCCGACGGCAGCTGCGGACAGGGTGAGAGCTCCATCTTCAGGCACGGCGGGAGCGGGAGACGGGGCGGAGCTGCTGGGAGGGGACGGCAAAGGGACTGGGAGGGGTTGGCCGAGGGGCTGGAGGGGTGACAAAGGGGCTGGGAGGGGATTGTGAATGGATTGGGAGGGGATGGTGAATGGACCGGGAGGGGATTGTGAATGGACTGCGAGGAACGATGAATGAATTGGGAGGGGATGGCAAAGGGAGCTGGAGGGGCTCTTGAATGGACTGGGAGGGATGACAGCGGCACTGGGCGGCCGAGCCGGGACACCCCCTCCCGCCCCCTGCTCCCACCAAGGCCCGGACCCACCTGGTCCCGCGGCAGCCCCGGGCCGGTGGCCAGCAGCTCCTGCGGGTGCCCGGAGCCCCGGCCCTCCCGGCGGCCCAGGTAGAAGAGCATCACGGCCGCCTGCAGCTCTCCCACAGCCCGTCCCACCTCCGCCTGGAAAACCAGCTGGAACCGCAGCTTCACCTGCGCCTCCCACTGCACTGGAACGGGGGAGACACGGCCGTGAACCCCCTCCGGCGCCGCGGGGCTCCGGGGGGTGGGGAAGGGGCTTCGGGCCGAGCACTGTCCCCGTGAAGGGACCGGAGCATCGGGACAGGAGCCGACGGGGAGAAGGGACGCAGCAAATCCCGTCCCCGGCACAGGGAGATGGAGAGCGGGACACACTCCGCACTCGGCGAGCAGGGAGCTGCCTCCCCCAGACCCCATGGAAATCTGCTCTCCAGCGGCTCGGGGACGCTGTGGCCACTGCCCGTGGAAGAACCACTTCCCCGCTGCCCGGCACTGCTGAGTCCAGCTGAAAATCCAAACCCCAGGAGAGGCGGAAGATTTCAGGACGAAAGAAACAATCACCGCCCTCTCGTTACGGACTAAATTGGAGGGGACAACTCCCTCTCCAGGACCGGGATCGCCCCCGGGATGGGACAGGGGAATGTGTGGTGAGGCTCTCTCATGAGGCTGAAGCTACAGGAGCAGCCCGGGGTCCTGCCCCAAGAGGGGAGATCAGCACGTGCCGGGCTCCGGGCACAGCAGGAGCAGCTGGGTCCGAGCCCCTCCTTTCTCCCCAGAGCTGGGATGGGCCCCAAGCCATCTGCCGTGTTAAGGCAGAAAGTGAGAAACACTGATAAGAGCAGAGCAGAAGCCACCAAGAATCACAGAATATCCTGAGATGGAAGAAACCCTCAAGAATCACCAGTCCCATCCCTGGCCCTGCACAGACACCCCAACAATCCCACCCTGTGCACCCCTGACAGCGTTGCCCAAACGCTGCTGCAATGTGGCACCTGGGTGTTGGTCAGAGGCAGGGACAGATGGCAGTGCCATGCTGCCATCCTTACCTCCTTAAAAACATGCCCAGAAACATTCTACTCCATCACTTCACTGTTTTTAAAGGGAACCCAACCCTCAAATTTAATTCTGTGTTTAAATCCCTGACTTTGGGCCAGCAAACAGCACCACCCCCCCGAGCCCTGCATCCTTCCCCTCCCTGTTCCACCTCGGAGCCCTCAGGGCTCTCCCACCAACCTTCCTCCAGGTGCAGGACGAGGAACCTCTCCAGCCCCGGCTCCAGGACGTGCTCGTGGATCCTCTGCAGGGGATGGGGAGCAGCCCCCGCCTCCCCGGGCCGGCACAGCCCGAAGGTCTCCGGGAAGCTCCCGTCCCAGCTCCGGCGCCGTCTCAGCAGTTTGATGAAGCTGCTCTCGTAGTGGCTGAGCACACCCACCACCTCCAGCTGCCTCGGGGTGGCCCCGTCCTGCTCCATCCTCACCCTGCACACGGGCCCTTCCAGGCCCCCGAGGGGCCAGGGCTGCGGGCTAGAGCGGGACCAGCCCGGGCCCCCCTCCTCAGCCACTCCCTGCGGGCATTTGGCTCCCGGCTCAGGCTTGGAGAAGAGGCGAGTGGCAGCAGCTCTTCTGGACCTGGGTGTCTCCTGTGAACTCCCATTTCCCACCTTTGTCCCTTCTGCTTCCAGCCCCGGCTCTTCCAGCAGGCTCAGCTCCACCAGGGAATCCCTTCCCTGTTTCCTGGGCAGAGCTGCAGAGGGGAGCAGCAGCACCAGGCACAGCAGGAGCCCCCTGAGAGCGCTCATGGTCCCACCTCAGCTCTTCCCTGGAGCAGCTCAGGCATCCCAAGCCCTCAGCAGGAAGAGGGAGGACAGCTCTCCCTTTTAACCACGGGTGGCCTTGAGTGGCCGAGGCACAACAACCTCCCCGGAGCCGCCCCGGGGCTGTCGCGCTGCAGAGGAGCGAGGGAGGTGGCAAAGAAACTTTTTTTGTTCTATTTTTGGGGCTGCAGCTCGTTTTGGAAACGTGCAAAGATCGAAGCTGTTGCCCTCGCTCGTAGGGATGCACGGCCTTGACTTTGGATGTTTTCTAAAGGAGGATGAGTGTCTGGAATGGGATCCTCATGGGGACTGGCACGTACGACCCCATCAGCACTGAAACACCGGGAGGGGAGAGCGAGCCAGAGCAGGAGGAGGGGGACAGGGACAGATAATGGGCTGAAATAAGTAAATGTATGGAAAGCATTCCTTCTTCTGGCTGGAAAACCTTCACCCTACAGCTCAACAGGCTGCCCTGGAAAAGGGCTTCATCCTGGGAATGAGAACCATGAGGGGCAGCAGCAGCCTGAGGACTTTGAGCACTCAGTACCTCCCTTAGAAAGTCTCACATGCACCACTGTAAAGACTTTTCCCTCCATGAGATGCCCAGACCCACTGAACAGCTGGAATTGCCAAAGCCACCTGCCCAAACCATCCTGGAAACCTGTCCCAAGAGAGTTCCTGATTTGGGCAAGGGGAAATGTCCTGACAAAAAAGTTCCAGACCCTTCCCTGAGTTTCCAAGTATTCGCAGTCTGGAGCTCATCAGAAAGGGATGGAGCACCCAAACTGGAGCAGGACATGGAAACAGCAAGGCCTGGAGGAGTCTAAGGTCACTTCTACAGGGGCTGACAAAGGCCAGGGAGCTGCTCCAGGGCTGGAGCCAGGCTGGCAGAGCTGGGGCTGCTCACCTGGACAAGAGAAGGCTCCAGGGACACCTCAGAGCCCCTTGCAGGGCCTGAAGGGGCTCCAGGAGAGCTGGAGAGGGACTGGGGACAAGGCCTGGAGGGACAGGACACAGGGAATGGCTCCCACTGCCAGAGGGCAGGGCTGGATGGGATCTTGGGCAGGAATTGTTCCCTGGCAGGGTGGGCAGGCCCTGGCACAGGGTGCCCAGAGCAGCTGTGGCTGCCCCTGGATCCCTGGCAGTGCCCAAGGCCAGGCTGGACAGGGCTTGGAGCAGCCTGGGACAGTGGAAGGTGTCCCTGCCATGGCAGGGGTGGCACTGGATGGGGTTTAGTGTCCCTCCCAATCAAACCAGTCTGGGATTTTTAACTGACTGGGACCATCTCAGCCCAGCAGCAGAGAGGATAGCTTTGATTCCCCCATCAAAGGGGTGCAGCTACAGGGCTCCCATGGCCCCTCAAACAACCAGAACTGGTCAGAAACCCCAGCCCTGGCCATGCCCTCACCCCCTGAGCCCCCCAGGATCCCCCACTGACCCCCCAGTTCAGGGACAGGAACCTGGGAAAGGGCAGAGAAATGGCAGAACTGCTGGTGCTTTGTTATGGGAACCAAGTGATGGCTGGAAGGAAACATTCAGGATAAAACTTGCCTGAACAGAGCTGTCAGTGGGAGGAGGGCACACAATAAAATCATGTGACAGCAGGTGCTACACCATGGTACTGCCACTTAATGAATTATAATAATAAACTAAGATTTAATATCAGTAATAGGAGCCTTTCCATGCCCCCCACCCAGTGAATGAACAGAGATGAAGGGCTTTGGCTGAATCAAAACTGATTAATGGGGAGTAATGAATGGGACACTCATCAGGTAGTCTGAGGGGGATTCCTCAGGCCAAGACAGCTGATGGAGTGGGGTGGCTTGAAATTCCCAATCCTTTGCCTCCTCTTTGGAGAATCTTCCAAATGTAACCAGCCTGGGAATGTTTCCTGTATCTAAGGGGAAGGAAAGTGAACCCACAGCAGCACAGGAAACCAGAGGGAAAGGAGAATCAAAAACCTTTTAATGAGCCTACAGAATTCAGTCAGCTTTCCAGAGGTACAAAAAGGATCTGTTCCCTGAATGGGGGGTGAGCTGCAGTTAAAAAGACACAAATCCCACGGGATGGAGTCCAGGAGGGGCTTCAGTTGGAGGGAGGGGGAGGGGGGATGG
>VYZP01018131.1:0-29700 GCA_013400635.1 Hypocryptadius cinnamomeus | reverse complement strand
GCCACTTCCTTCCGCCACTTCCTTCCTCCCTCGCTATGCACCCATCCCTTCTTTAATGAATTATTTTTCCACTGCAATTACAACCCATGGGGCTGACCCTTGGGTAGTCCCAGGGAAGGGGCCACGTCTATGAGAAGCCAAATGGGATGAATTGTGCACTCGTTCAGCTATTAGAGGACTTGACCAGAACTGTCCCAAACTCTGCTTGTTACTCTGTAGAGATGTGTCTGGTGTGACTCTTCAAGGACTCTTCAAAAGTTGGTTGCCTCCGTACCTCAGGCTTGGGAGTTCTGTCCACCTCCTACGGAGCAAAAGGGAGTGACAGCGGTTTTCCCAGAGCTACTGCAACATGACACCAAGATAAAACAGGGAGACATGAAAGGACTGTGAGGAGGTCTCTCTGTTTGGTGGGAGGGAGTGGGCAGAATAGATGATCAGGATTAAATAGCGAACACCAATTTCCCTAGAAATGAATATTCTGTGTCTGTGTACACACAATTTATAGCATCTCTTATCTTGCCTTCTTCTGCCACACATGTCATAACAATACCTGACCACTTGTTTCCTATCAAAAGATGACTTTTGAAGAGTAAAAAGAATGAGGAATGTAACAGAAGGAAAAATTCGGGGGGGGCGGGGTGGTGTTGGGCTAGCAGGATAAAAATTACACATATTATAATCCTCTCCAGCCCTGATGATACGATCTGTGAAGTGATTTAGCCTGGCACTGCTCTGCTTGCTGCCATGGAGCTACTGTAGCTGAGACCACATGGGGCCTGGCCTTTTGCTCCCAGCATCTGCTGGTATGACACAGACTGACAGCGAGGACAAAAGCAGCATTCAGGCAAACGTTCAGCACCTTGCTCCATTCTCACTGGCACGGAGGGCCTGGTAAATTCATGAGGAGTTTTAGGGAAGTCACAAGGAGGAGTGTCACAGGTGTTCATAGAACGGTTTAAGACACTGAGCCTTGATTTAATAGTACGTCCAGTGTAACTGGGTGTAACTGAGACCTGACCTTCTGCATCTCTGTCTCTGAAACCAACCAGCACCATTTTTAGCAGTTTGTTATTTGTCAGGAGTCACTGGAACATAAGGAGGAAGAGAGCATGCCAGCCCTGGGTGCTCACAGCCCGTGCATCTGTCTCCAGCAGTGACCCAGGGCAGATGCACAGGGAGGAGAAATGTAACACCAAGCAAATAATGGGGTTTTTCTTCACCAGAACACTCAGACCTTCCATGTGATTAAAAGTACAAATACAGATTCGGTTTTCATTATTCCATTTCCATACCTCCACAGGAAATTTCCAACTAAAGAGCATCTTTTTTTTGTCAGTCAAGAGGTTAGGCTTACAAATGAGGCAAGTCTGGCAAGGCTGTCCTCCCTGCTTACTGACCTAAAACTCCCTGTGGCATTTGCCACTTTGCCATCAGTGCTCTTTCAGCTGTTTTTTTTTTCCCCTTATGCATCATTAATTACTCTTTCACCAAACAAAAATGAGTCTCAGAGATCTCAGTCTGGGTGGCTGCATTTCACATTGAGAGAACTGAACTCACATGGTGCCGGAGTAAAGCTGAATTCTTTTTCTAGTGACTAATTATATTTCCTAGTGTATATTGCAAGCCAACCCTCTTAGACTAAGCCTTGAACTATTCCTAGTCATGCCCAACAAGGGGATCCCCAGCTGTTGCAGGCCTCCTCACCTAAGAGGTCATTAATTAATGTCTACATTTCTGCATGCATATAAATATGCTTATAATCTAGCCATTCTGTAACTAAAATCCAGTGGTTTTCACCAGCATATATTTGCACTTTATACTAAATGGAAAGATATACAGTACAGAGACATTCCAAACATACTGTATTGTTGGGTTTAATAATTAATTAGGTTTAATCCTTTACAGTTTGTCCAGGATGGGATTTTCCCCTCCATTTGTTAATAGTTTTGCTACATAACATTGTAGGTATTGCTGATGTGAGCGTTCTGAGTACAGGAAGTTCATGTTGTTTTATAAAAACTAGTTTTCTGGAAACAATAGATGCTATTCTTCAGCCTGGACTATCACCAATAATTATCTCCTGGCTGCTATGCAAATATCTCATGTCCTAATTTCCACACTTGTTCATTTAACTCATAAGCTCATTACAGCTGAGGTGTTTTTTTAAAGGCACTGCAAATATCTCAAAGCAAGTTGCTGAAAGCTTTATAAATGAGAAGCTTTCTTCACTGGCAAATTCCACTTTCTCTTGCAGACATGGTCTGCAATCCACAGGTATTTTTTCTGTAGTCTGTTCAGAACGGACTCCACAGCCAGGCACAAGGCCAAATTTTGATCCATCTCTTTATTGGTTTCAACTGAATAACTTCGGATTTCAACTGGTTCCCTGGCAAACCGAGCGTGTCCTTACACTCAAGTATCTGCTAAGTGCTTAGCTGCTAAGGGGAAAAGCAAGAGAAAATAATCCTTGTTTGCATGTGACACCTGACTCGTTACCTCTCTTTGCTAAGAAAACTGAAAATCTGAGAGAATGGCACATGTCATCTCTCTCTCTCTCTCTCTCCAGTCTCAGCGGAGGTCAAAGGGGCGCTCAAACTTCATCACACGGCGTCTGTGTTCCTAGAGGCTTCTGAAGAGTGCCCCTGACAAATTCCTTGGAGGTGNCCTTGTATTCAAAATAGACTCACCAGGAAAGAAGAGAAAGAAATTGCTCTTGGACACACACACACACACACACACACACACACACACACACACACGGAGTTGTGTGGGTATTGCAGTGTTTTGGTGCAATACCCAAGGGCTGACCCCAGTCAGTCCCATAAAGTTAGCAGTGGTCTGTTTCTACCTTTCTAGCCAAGCCCTTCTCCCATTTACAGCCATACAGCCCTAATGAGGCTTCACACCGGTGACCAAAGCCAAAACTTGGGCTTCAGCAATGCTGCCTGCAATACAGCTTTGAGCAAAGCATGATCAGTTTTTGGGGAAAGCTGATCATAATGCCCCAGTTGGATCTCTTCAGTGTTCGGAGCACGACCTTGCTGTCCATGCAAAGAGATTAGTAGAGTTGTTTGGCATAGCACAGTGCACAGCTGGCAGCTTTTCTAAAAGACTCACTAAGCAAAAAAGAGAAAGAAAAAGTAGTTCACACATTCTTATCTCATTCTTTTCTCCTTCCCAACCCCTCCTTCTGCTTAAAATACTTTAACACGAGAGTCATGATGAGGGCAGTATCCCCATTGCACTGCAGGGCTGTGCACTCAAGTGTATCCGACCATTTGTCTGAGCTGCTGAAGCCGTGACAGGCACAGGAATGTGGGGGGAGGAAACTAGCCCGAAGGCTCCTCCAAAAACCCTCCTCCAGTCACTACTGACAGGCAAACCTGCCTTTTTGCTTGTCCTGCACTCCATCTCTGGATCAAAGAGTGAAGAAATGTTAGCCAGAGGCCCCAGAAAAAACTCAGTTTCTGCCTTCTTCCCAGTTCTTCTGGAATGAAGGAATGGCAAAGGTCTACCACGCAGACTTCTTCATAGCAATGTGCATCCCAGAGCCTGAATTAGGACAAGGTGGCAGATAAGTAGGAAGTAACTTGTGTTTTCAAGGGTTTGTCATACAACATAAAAATCCTCAGATTCTTGATTGTCGCTGCTTTGCTAAGCAGCTTGGAGAATTCAGCCATGACTGATGTTTCTTGCCCCACTGCAGGCAGGCTGGAGCATCAGGCAGTGGGTGCCAAGGACAATGTCCCTCCTGGACACCTCCACCTTTCAGAGATGTCAGATTGAGGGATGATTCTCTTTAAGCAGCTCCATGCAGGCTCAGAGGGAACTGAGAGGTGCTTTCATCCAGCACTGGGAGCTGTTTTGGGGTGCACCCTTTTGAGAGCTGGGCTGTACCACAACTGCCTCAAGCTGATTCAGCACTCATAGGTTCTAAATCTAAATTCAGAGGTTGTTCCCGTTCAGTTTCCACTGCTCCGTGAAGAGAACCACTCCTCTGTGCCTTTGTCGACTCTAGGTGTGCGACCCTGCCCCAAAGATTATCTGCCTAAATGCTGAAAGCGCTAAGATACCGGCAGCCAGGGGAAGGTGAAAGCCCATTATCAGCAATGCCAGAAGATGCTGAAGGGCACACAGTGCAGCTCATTTGGTTCACAACAACCCTTCTGGAAGCACAATGATCTATTGAAGAGTGACTATCTCTGCTCTTGAGTGGATCAGCACAAAGAAAGGTTAAGGCAGCACCGTTTGGTAATTGGTTTGTGTCATATAAACTGAAGCTTAGAAAGCTGGGAGGAACAAAACAAAACCAGACCAGAACACACAGCAATTAAATTCCTTTAAAGAATGCATGGAATAAATACTTACCCTTCTTGCAACTCTAATAAACCTGATCAAGATTAATTTCTATGTCTGACTTGAAATTTTTTCCCTGCCAAATGTCCATTCTTTTCTGACAGATTGCCTCCTGATATACCTATATAGCTGAGGCAGGCAAGTTTCAAAGCCAAAAGGCTTTTCCTAACAAAAAAATCCCCCAACAGAGAAAAAAAAAAATAAATTTCTGTCTTTTAGCTCCAAACATCCTTTTGCTGATCGATTTTGAGCCCCACTAAACACATTCATGTGAAGGAAAACAAATACCAGTCTCTGTTTGTTTAATCTGTGGCAGTGAACCAGATAAACTGGTTCTCACTGTAATTTCAGGACACCAAACTGGGCTTTTTCTGGGATGACCTCCCAGCACTTCAGAGATGTCACAGTAGTCAGTTTGCACTAAACTCACAGATCAAAAATATTACAGGGTTTTGATTTCTCTCCTGAAGACAGACTTTTTACATCGGTAAATCTAGCTGGAAAATGGACCTCAGAGGAGAAAACTATCTGCATCCACCAGGGCCCAGTGGTCCTGTCCTTCTTCAGGGCTGACACAGAAATACATGTAATGCATGTAAAATTTGTACAGCTTGAGCAAAACAGAGAGGCAAACAAATGCTTAATGAAGAGCCTTTTCTGGGCAATTCATATTGGAGAAGCTTTAAGGAACTCATAAATTCCTTAATTTCAGTCCTGTGATTAGCCCACTCCTCTATGCATGCAGCAGCTGTCTCCAACCTGCAGAGTTCAAGCTAACATTAAAAGAGAACGTTGTGGGAAGTGAAGCCCTTTAATTAGTATAACAAATATATTCAGAAAAAAAATGATGCAAGGAGATTTTTTCCTCAGACAATGCACAATTTGCCTGAGGAATTCATTACCATAAGAGATAAACTTTAAAGAGTGTCATGAAATTCAGAAACAGATTGTTTGTACAGAAGACACTAATAGCCACTATTAATGGGAAACAGTTACTTTTGAAGGGCTCCAACCAAACCTTCATGCAAGTTCTACACTTTCTCCTCAAACACTGACAGGTAGGAACCTTCCTTTGGGCAAATGTCCTGCTCCTTTCCTCTGAAACCAGTGATGCTGGCCACAGCCTTGGCTGGGATATTTGGTAAAGGGAATCACAGGGAGAGGACTGATCTCTGATTCCATCCCTGTAGTAAGTGGTATCCAAGTTAAGCTGGCATCCTGGGTGTCCTCTCCAATGAGAACACAGACACAGGTACCTGCAGGTAGTGATTCACTTGATTTCTCCTAGATAACAGGTTGGGATGGACCAGCCCTTGGTGTTCCCCTGACAAGAGGAGAAATTGGAGGTGGGGGACAACTTTATTACCACATCTACAGGTGAGTGTCTCCACATACATTAGATGCTGGAGCTCTACTGCAGGTGAAGATCTGGTCACTGATTTGCATCCCCAAGCAGAGAGGACCATGCAGGTAGTGACAAGATTGTCTTCCCCTTCTCTTCGTCTTGAGCCACCCCATTCTGTTGACATGGCTGGCAGAACTGAGAGGACATTTCTAGTCACAGTGACTTCTTCACAAAGGCTGGCCTCCCTCACTGAGGTTGCTGAGCAGCTTTCAGATCTTAGGTGAAAAGTAACTCAGCAGCTGGCAAGGCTGGGTTGATAAGCTGGGTAGAAACAGCTGCTTTAGAACATCTGCTTTAGAACATCTGCAGCCTCCTTTTGCTCACTACCAGTCTCATCCATGGTACAGCACCAATGAGCAGAGCAGTCTAACAACCAGCAACAGCCATGAAAATTAAAAATCTGCATCGAAGGGCTTGCTTTCAGCTCTGGTTCGGATAAACACTTTCCTCCCAACCCAGCCACAAAGTCAAGCTAGCAACAACTTGAAAGGATAACATCCATCAGAACTAATAAGCACTAATCTAGCATGGAAGAGATAGCAACCAATTGAGTCGACAGGCAGAGAGAGGAACAAAGTCTGGCTACAGCACACTGAGAATCTATACAATTATAAATCATAAATCATAAATTATAAAACAGCACACTGTGGAATAAGGGCACATCCACAGTAACAATTCTAATAAATATTTGAAAGAGTGCTTTGATTTGGTTAGTGTTATAAAATTTGACTACAAATCAACTCCTTATACCTACAAAAAAAAAAAAAAAAAAGTTAAATCCTTACCTTCCTTACCTGAATCTTCTATTACTAATCAGAAAAGCTTCCTTCTAGAAAATCAGTTTATTTAAGGAATTGGCAGACAGTTGATTGTGTGTATGTGTTACAATTTTGAAGCTGTCAGAGCTGCATTTATTCTTATTTGCTAATCATACTTGTGTACCTATAAGCTACATTTTTAAATGGTATGGATGAATAATCTCTTTGCTCTTGTAGAGGGTTTTTTATGGGTCTTCTAAGCTGTACATCTATTTTCACTTGACTTTAAAGCAATCAATATGCTGGCACAAAGGCTTTGGAATAATTCATAGCAACAATCTGTAGCTACTTACAGACTGATTTGTTCAGTTCTTTACAGACTTTTAGATTGTTCTGATGAAAAAAAAAATTAGAAGATTCCAAATGCATAGTTACCAAGAAAAAAAAAAAAAGAAAAAAAAAAAGAAGGAAAGAAGAAAGAAGATGAAGAAAGAAAAGAAAAAGGGGAAAAAAAATGATTCTGTGTTATTAAAACCTCAGGAGAGGAATTCTCTTCTCCCTAATAAGAATCTAAGTATGACCCTTTAGTTTACATGGAGACCTTCCAAATTTGTTCCAGGGTGGCAAGACAAGAATTTAGCCCCAGAAGTAACCCCTGCTCAAAGATGCAGGGTAATGAGTACTAGTTCTTAGGTCAGTTGCTCTGGTCACAAAGAAAGACAAAGAGGGGCACAAATTCCTGCATTTGGCCTTTTTTGGTGCTCCTTTGTACTGAGCCTGTAGGAGCTGCCCTGGCAAAGCCAAGCAACTCCTTCTGGTGGTGACTGAATGTGGAGGCTCTGCACAAGCTCTGGAAATGGAGTCAGAGCAGAGCTCTCCTCAGCCTGCTGCCAGCGGGTCACCTGGCACGCGACAATTTTATATACAGGACATTATTGCACTAAACCTATTGACATCTGCCACATAGGTGGAGATTAAACAAGACACATTTTTTTTCCTGTTACTTCACCCATTGCAAGGCATAAATTAGTTGGTTGATAGATTTAATTGGCCAACATGATCTGTAAAGAAGCAACACATTGCATCTGTGTTGGCTGGGGAGTAATGGCTCTTTGTAGAGGCTCTGTTCTTGTCTACATCCCCAGCAGCCATGGCACAGTCGTTTTGAGGGTGCATCAGGCAGAGGAGCTAGGTCTGCTTCCTGAGGTTTTATCAGGGTGAGGCAATTACTGGCCAGCACAGTGGTATCCCCAACACCAACTGCAGTGAGGAAGTCATATCAGTCCTGCTACAGACATAGGCAACTGGTGTGAGGGAAAGGCTCTCTTACATCTCTAGTACATCAGACAGACCTTTTTAACTGAGCTCTCAGGGCATGACCAAATATTCCAGCTGTGAGGAGAGCTGATTTTCTTTTTTCTGTATAGCCAGGGAAACCTCCTCTCTGCTTGTTCTGGAGAAGATGTGGAGCTGAGAAAGGAGGATGTGGGTCAGAGATTTGGTATTAACACACTATCCTTCAGCCTGAGCTCCACTGTTGTTGTGCAGCAAAAGTAATTCTGGTCCTCTGGAGGTACATGGTAAACATTTTCTCCACAAATGTAGAAGCAAGGGTGTCTTTTGTAAACACTGAGGAAACTCAGGATTTTAGTGCAAGTGGTCATGGATTTCAACAAATCCTTTATTGAATTATATGTTCAAAAGCACTGGCTGTCCTGTGATCTCAGGGAAAATTTGTGCTGCCAAACAGCGCCATGCATTGTGTGCGTGGTCCACACAACTTATCAAACACCACAATAGTTGACAGCAGGTGATTCAGCTTTGCTTTTCCTTACTGTTGTTTTTATCATTTTTTTCTGATATTGGCACATCTGAGATAAAGCTCAGCTTGGCTTTTCTCTGAAGGAAGAATCCTGGCATTTGCTACAGGAATGGTAGCCAGGAGAAATAATGAGCAAAACAGAGGTGGATTGTGCCTTCTGGAGCAAATGATCTGAGTGAAGACAAGTTGGTTATTCACTGCATTGAGTAGAAGCACTTTGGGACTGAGATAAGGTGCTGGAAAGGAAGGTCCCAGAGTGATTTGTAAAAAATAAGGGGTATTGTAGTGATTGATAGGACAAGAAGTAATAGGTACAAATTGAAAGAGGGGGAATTTAGGTTAGACACTAGGAATAAATTCTTTACTGTATGGTTGAGGAGTCACTGGAATAGGTTGCCCAGGGAGGTTGTGAATGCCCCAAACCTGGCAGTGTTCAGGGCCAGGTTGGATAAGGCCTTGAGCAACCTGGTCTAGTGGGAGGTGTCCCTGACCATGGCAGTGGGGTTGGGACTAAATGATCTTTAAGATCCCTTCTAACCCCATAACATGCTGTGATTCTATGAATCTTAAGAAACAAGGAGATATAAATTGGAAGATGAAGTTTTGGAAGGGAGAGCCAGTAAATATTTACTGACAGTGAGGTGGACTTGTGCAGAGCATCCCCCTTGCAACTCCTGCAGATGCTCAGCTGTGGGGCTGAATGTTGGTTTAGCAACAGAACAAGTGACTTTCCCCCTCACAGGGATCAAGAAGGCAAGGACAGATAAAGATGCTGATGAGACCACTACAGTCCTAGGGATCAGAAATAAGGATAGCAAAAAAGGTGGTGTTCCACCTATCTGGGAGGTAGAGGAGTTGAAAACAGTACACAGTGAAAAGCTTTCCTGGGCACAGGGGTTACATCAACCTTAGTAGATTGATTTTTTAATATATTTTTGGGCAGTGAGAACAACTCTTGCAGGAGACTTCACATGCATGCTGCTGATGTCTTGATCGCTAAGTCTCTGAAACTGTGTGGCTCCACCGACAAAATCTGCCAGGAATGATCCCTGACTGGTGCTAGCTGCTGAGCTGCAACTGGGAATGGTTTGGGAAGATGTTATGTTAGTGGTCCCAGATCTGAATCAGGCTATGAACTACTGTAACATTTATCAGTGTAGACAACTCCATTCCAGGCTGGAAATATTTCCTGTATTGTTTAGTTTTCAAAAAAAGTAATGATTCCTGAGGCTATCCTTGATTTGATAAAACCAACCTCTATGTGGACCATTACTCCTGTACATTCTCACTCTTTCTTTATGCTGTTGCTACTGCTCTTATAAAAAAATCACTCAGACTCAACAACTAAAATGGGCACAGAAGCAAAATACTTCTCTGGTTGATCATTTGTAGCTAATAAAGCTGTGAAAGCAATTTATTCTAAGAACACTACACATTAGAAATACCGTCACTTTTTGGATCAGTCTGCTGTCCACTAGCTGGTCATGATTACTAGAAAAATCCATCGGTTAGTCACAAGCACCTGACAAATAGTTTGCATACAATAAAGCTTAGCATGGGGGATTTGTCAGCTGGTTTGCACGCACAGTTCATTATTCACTGCATTGTGTGACTAGCCACTTCTAACATGTGATATAGTTCCTCCTCTTTACTTACAGAGAGAAACTGTAAACAGGAGAAAACCAAATAGATACATATCTAGGCATATACATATATGCCAGTAAAAATGCTAAATAGCTAAACTCTTATTCTACAACCACTCATTTTTGCAAATCCCCAGGTATCTTTGAAAATACATCTGAATAATTAACAGTGATGACTCACAGCACATGGTCATGAACGTGGCCTTCTATTTATAACAATATTTCTATATCCATCTTCTTCCTAATAAGAGCAGTAGCAGCTGAAAATAAATCACTGCATTAAGCACCCCCTTTGGATAAACTCACACATGTAGAAACACTTTTCTTCATTGTTGCTGCTCTCAATCCATGAGAAGCTCTTGGGAAGAAATATGTCGTATCAAGACGTACACTTTTTCAGAGTCAACAAAGGTAGTTAGCTACAAACATGCTCATTGAAATTAATGACTTGTGTGGCTAAATTCCCTGGTAAGCCTTGAGACTAATCAAACAAGGTGGTTTTAATCTGTATACGACTGAATGACTGATTCTGGCAGATCAACCAAGATTCTCAACATAGACATTTTTGTTTCACATTCTCTCTTTCTTCTACTTTTGCAATCCTTCCATGCTCTGCCTCAGCATTCAGTTTGTGTGCTAAGTAATGTGTTTTCTCATATCAGACACTGTGGTCTTGTATCACTTTATCTCAATTTTAGGGGCAATCAGTTGAAGTTATAGAGAGATATAAAGCTTTTGCATCACCCTACTATCAGATCCACTTTGCTGTTTATCAATTAAAGGTCAAACACAGGTTAGAGAGGAAAAACTCTCTGAAATGCTGGTCTGATAGTATTATTACAGCTTGTGCTTTGGCATGGGGTTAGCAATATGTCAGCTGCGCAGCACAGTATATAGAAATGGAAGAGAAATTGTAGGGTTTGATGCTGAGAAGTAAAATGGAGCTAAAATAGGTATAGATAAATGTGCATTTCCAATGTTTGGGGGACAAATATTCTGTTAAAAAAGGGTGTTCTGATACTGCTGCTTTCACTGATTTTGCTAAAAGGGGAAGACAAAGATTTGTGTGGGAGTGAAGAGGCTTTTGGCTTTGTTTCTTTTGTCAGGGCTCTGCTAGATGAAAGCAGCTGGAACACCCCCCATTGTTGAAAAACTTGCCATGGGGCTAATTTGCAAATCTCACTGGTCTATAGGATGGCCAGAGCCATCTGTATGAAGCACAGATGCTTCTGCTGCAGTATCAGCAGCTCCAGTCTCATCCTTGGCAGGAATGCAGCCATTATGTTGTACTGGCCAAAATTCCCCCAGAAGAGGGAACCCAACCCATGAACATGACATGAGAGGTTGTGTCACATTTTTCTCTTAATCTCTGTTACATTGGTGAAATCTGGTTGTTGGTGAAATCTGGTTGTTGGTGAAATCTGGACTCAAGCTCCCACCACTGCCCTAAGTCTTGAGCCTTGAACCGTGATGTTTGTCCTTCACTGTGGAGCTGTGCCAACAGGGCCCAGGACCAGCTTCAAAACAGCCCTTTGGAACATCAGTGACTGATCATGATGAACTCCCATTCCCCTTCTTCACACATTCCCTTCTCAGACTTCTCAAAACACCTCAAGAAATGAGGGAGGTGTGATTTACCCTTATGAGTGCTCTGTTAGTGTGTCCCTGTCATAGTAAAGGCATCTCAGTGCTTTACAGCTCTGCCTTTAGAGATGTTAAAAGCTATTTCTTCTGGTTCTGTCACTGCTGTAACATTGAGCCTGGCAAGGGTTGGATACTGCCTTTCCAAGGTATACTAGCTGGTGTAAATGATTCACTGCCTATTGGAGAGTCAGAGCTTGGATACTCCAGGCTTTCATTCACTCCTGATCCTCAGAGAAATAATCCATCCTGTTACCAATCAGATGCAGGGAAAATGTCCCATGATTCACTTTCTGTTAACTGTGCAATGGGCACAAGCAGAATATGAGTGGATTTCTGTTGGAACCTTCTCCAGAGGGCTCAGGCTGAAGAAATAAAGACCTTAGGAACAACAGAAGGATCTTAGATCATGAGTCAATGCTGGGGAATGCCAGCATCAGAAAATGCTGCCTCTGTCCCTCTCTTGTACCTGCCTTGGGAGCTGTGCCATAACTGGCTGTCGTGGCTCGACAATGGCCAAACACCAGGCATCCACAAAAGGCACTCACTCACTCACTCACTCACTCACTCACTCTCCCCTGCCATAGCTGGCCAGAAGAGAGAAAAATTTAATGAAGGGTTCATGAGTTGAGATAAGGACCAAGAGGGAGAAAACACTCCAAGGGCAAACCAGGCTCAACTTAGAGAGTGAGTTTATTGCTAACAGCATCAGAGGAGGATAATGAGAAGTAAAAATAAGCCCTTAAAACACCTTTCTCCCCCCCGCTCCCTCCTTTCCACTGACAGCACAGGGAGAAAGGGCATGGGGGTTTTGGTCAGTTCATCACCGAGATTTTCTTCTGCTGCTCCAGGAGAGGAGTCCTTCCCCTGTGAGACCATGGGGTCCCTCCCACAGGAGACAGTTCTCTGTAAACTTCTCCAGCGTGGTTCTAAATCTCATGAGCAGCAGTTCTCCCAACACTGCTGCAATGTGAGTCCCTCCCACAGGCACAGAGTCCTTCCAAAACTGCTGTGATGTGGGTCACTCTTCCACAGGGTGCAGTCCTTCAAGGACAGGCTGCTCCAGCCTGGAAGCAGGGGCTCTCTCCTCTGAGTCTCCCCCTGGATCACAGTCCCCTCCAGGCATCCACCTGCTCCAGCATGGGTACCTCCCCCCACAGGCTGCAGGTGGATCTCTGCATTCCTCATGGATCTTCATGGGCTGCAGGGGCACAGCTGCCTCACCATGCTCATCACCATGGCCTGCAGAGCAATCCTGGCTCCAGTGCCTGCAGCACCTCCTGCCCCTCCTTCTCCACTGACCGTGGTGTCACCATGTTGTTTTCCCTCACATGTTCTCACCTCCTCCTCTTCTCTAGCTGGAATTCAAACTACTCCAGTACCTTTGTTTTGATTTCTTCTTAAATATATTATCACAAAGGCATTACCATTCTTTAATTGACCTAGCCTTGCCCAGCAGCATGTCCATCTTCAAAGCCATCAGGGATTGGCTCTATTGGACATGGTGGAAACTTCCAGCAGCTTCTCACAGAAACAACCTCTGTGTGCTCCCCAGCTACCAAGAACCAGGCCATGCAAAACCAACACTCTGGCTTATTATTTTCTTCCAGCTCTCTGGAAGTTGTCCTGGCAACTCATTAAACACCATACCCACTGAATTCTCCTCCTTATCATGGAACTACTACCTCAGGCCACCCAGTCTTTTTGTCAGCCTAGTTAATTTGTGGACCAAGCAACACAATACAGAGATAATTCCAGCAGGGATAACAACCATGGCATTCACAGTCCTTCACTGGTCTGCTGTGGGAGCTGGAAGAGATATTTGCTGATGACACCTGTCTGATTATGTGCACATAGTCACTAAGCCTGTGCAAGACTATGCATGATGTGTGTTCAGGTGGCCCTTACCTGGCTGATGTGTTTCTATGTAGTCACTGTGCTTAACTTTTTGGAAAAGAGGATCTGGAATCCTCAATGGATCCAGAAAAAGACTTTTCTTTTCTGCAGAGCCAGGGTTGTGACAGGCTGTAAGGAGAGTTTCAAAGCCAGTAAGAAAACCCATGAGGACCAAATTCTGGCAAATTATTGGCAGACAATAAAGTGACTCTAAAGAAATTCCTCTTCTCATGGGGTAGTTAGGGAGGAACACTTGGATTTGTGGCCCTTAGTATTAGGTAAATTCTTACGAAGTGGAGGAAAGAGAAAAACAAGGATGATGCTTAGGGAAGAAGCATCTGACAAGTAGGCTGGGGAGTGCTAGTGTGGGTAGTTTGCTGTGTAAAAGGATGCCAGCTGTGTAAATCAGGATTTAGCTCTGCCAATCCAGGCAAAGATGATGTCTCACTGTTAGCTTGTTTTACATTTTTATAGGAGCAAATCAGTAAACACAACTGTACACATGGGAAAATCTTTTTCCCAGATGAAAAAGTCACAGTGTACACAGCTGTATCTCAGCCCTGCCTGGTTCTTGATGCTTTTTATGTTAAAGACTGCCACAGCTTTGAAAATAAACACTTAGATTCCTAGATTTCACTTTGGAAATAACAGAACAATATAATGGGCATCTATCAAAATTACTCAAAAAAGTCTAAAGTACTAAATGGAAAACATTATCCTTTCTTCAGGAATTTTGAACGACCCCTACAATTCTGAAGCAGTGAGAAAATTTTCTCTTAGATATTACAGATGAAACTGTTAATTCCCATCATGTTACTGAATTATTCCAAACCATTCTCAGTAAGGTAAAGGTTCATGGCAAGAGAGGAACCTCTCTTCACTTCTTCTTCTGAAACCATTTTTCTGCCTGCTGCCTTTAGTAGTTAATCACCTAAAGGCCTTTGCTAGAAACCAGTCTTACCCTGTGTCAGGTCTACTCATAGCACTTGGTACAGTTTTCAGAGCTGGCTGATGACTGTTGTGGCAAGGTTTTGCTTCGCCTTTCATGGCAAATCCCAATGGGGATTGAATCTGTTGCACCGACTGTCTTTTGTACAGAAGTTGAAAACCAGGAACTGTCTAGAATGCCATGAAGTTATCTCTACACTGATTCCCTACCAGGTATTATCATCAATGGGTGTCTTTGTCCTTTGTACTGATAATGATAGATGAGCAGTGTTGTATAAAGCTAGATCTTGTCATTTGTCAGCAAAGCTACTGGTCTTCTGCTGAGGGGCTAGCAGAACATGTTGTAATTTTGAAGATGAGTTCAAATATTTACACAGGGAATATTAAGGGATACTGAAAAAATATCTTCTCTAAAAGGGATCAGATATAAAAGCATCACTTCAGAATCATCCAGAATAAAATTCTACCTACTCTACCTCCCAACCAGCCACATTTGGCAGATCTACTCACGGGGGAAAAAACAAAAAAAAGAAAAAAAAAAGCCTTTGCATGCTTTTAATAGAACAAAAGATCAGAGCTAGAAAAGATTTATCAGGTCATGCAGCCCATCTTCCTTATAATAGAACATTGTTTTTTGAAAGTGCATTTTTTCTAGTGCTTTGACTAGTTGTAGAAGACCTAAATGATGGATGGTGTTTTTATCATTAACCTTGGGAAACAGTTCCAGATCCTAACAAATTTCAGTGTCAGGCTTCTCCACGTGAAAGCCACTGCTTTGTCAGTAATTTCATAGTTTTATACTTGTTGCTTTTTCTCCAAAGTGCAGGCTCTTACTGAGTTTAAGAATAGGATTAGATATTGCAGATAAATCTTGACTATCCATCCTCATGCAGGTGGGCTGCTTCTCTGCAAAGCAGTCTCTTGGAAATCTAAGAGTATTTCTTCACTGAATGAACAAAGAGAAATCCCAGTTTGGCCCTGAACTGAAAATCATTGCCATGCAAGTTGCAGAGAGCAAAGTTACAAAGAACAGCCTTGTCCATGAACCCAGTGAACTACAATGGGAAATAAAGTTAGGATAAAGCTTGGTTTCTGCAGCTGCAGTGGTTAACCAGCTTGGCATTGGAAGGGACAAGGAACACACATGCTTTCAGAGATCAGCTCTTTGCTGCCAAGGTAGTAACATTTTACAGCATGGCAACCATGTCTGGTTGTCCTTTGCCTGTTTTTCCATTGATTTGAGCATTTGCTTATCTTTTAAGAAGATACTGCACATTCTGAGGGATTTGGACACTATGGTAGTAAAGCCACTCACCCTTAGTGAAAAAAAGAACATGGCCTGGAAAGGGACAGAAAAGGACTGTAGAGATGGAGAGCTCTGAGTGCTCTGCAGGCATCAGGAAGGCTGACAGGATCTGTTTCTGTCTGCTCACACAACATGAAGGCAAGCGCCAGGAAGAAGATGGGAGCTGCTTAGCCTTCAGGACAGCACTGCCATGAAAACAACAGGCAAAGGGTGGTTGTGAATAAATTAATCAGGAAAATAGAAGTGTTCTCTTCATATGGGAAGAGGACAGAAAAACAGTTTTAAGAAGTAATTCTGCTACTTTTTGAAAGGGATTGTGTGATCTGTGAGAATTATAGAATCATTAGAATTGGAAAAGATATCTAAGATCATAGAGTCATAACATTACCCTAACACTGTCAGATCCACTACTAAACCATATCCCTAAGCACCACACCTCCATGGTTTTTGAATACTTCCAGGGATGATGACTCCACCACTCCCTTGGGCAGCATGTTCCAATGCTTGACAACCTTTTCAGTGAAGAGATTTTTTGTGATATCTAATCTAACTCTCTCCTGGCAGAACTTGAGAACATTTTCTCTCATCCAATCACTTGCTACTTGGAAGAAGAGACCAACCCCCACCTCCTTACAACCTCCTTTCAGATAGTGGCAGAGAGAAATGGGAAGGAATACCCTGTTCAGTTAGTTGAGTTAGTTAAAGGACTGAAATTTGTAAGTTAGTTTCTGTTGACATTACCCTAATGGAACAAAGCAGAGATTCACACTCTCTTTCACTGTTTCACAGGTCAACTCACATTGGTTAAAGCAAACTTCTGTGTAATTAAATCCATTTGATGAAAAATTGTTTCCCTGTTGCTTAGAGGCCAATACAACCTTTGTACAGCACTCAGCCTTCATTTAATGTATCATGAAGGAGGATTTGGTTTTTGTAAAGTAAAACAGAGTTTCAAAGAGATTGTCACAAGTGAAGTAAAAGGAAACACTTGCTGTTCTTGCAGCATGGACAGAAGATGTCAATGAAAATTTTTTACTGAAGAATACTAAAAGAAGTGCTTTGGATCCACCAGCTCATTTTATATTAACAGTTTGCTTTGTGGTCCATGGGTTTCTCATTTCCTGTTTCATTTGTAACTTGTGAGTAAGGTAACCCATCCGCAAGGGGTGGAGCTTCCTGTAGTTTTTCTTATTATTACATTAATTGTATCTAAGACTTGGACTAGAGATGCATGTTGAGGCTGCTTCTGTACAGGGAAAGGACAAGCAGGATCTCAGCTCTCCCTCAGCCAGTCTCACTGCCCTAGGAACTATGCTTTGCTCACTCCTGATCACTTGAAACATTGTTTTATGATGCAAAAGAGAGTGGCATGCACAGGTACAGTGCAGAGGAAAAGCTGTGCTCTTCTACCACAGGAGGAGGAAAACATTTAACTTTGACCTGCATCTATTGATAGTAGTGATGCTATGAGGGGAGAGCTGTGGTTGAACATTCTTCCCTTCTGACGAAGAGCCAAACCTAAATGGATTTTGCCTAGACTGAATTTTTGTGCTAAGATGACTTAGTTGACTGAACATAAATGTCTGTGCTATTTGATGAGCCCTTTGTGTCTAAGACACATCTGGGGGCTGGCCAGTATAATACTGAGAAAGCAGACACCTGTGTTTTTCAGCAGCCTGGGTTAGAAGCTGAAAGGAATACACAAGGGCATCTCAGATTGCACATATCTATATTTAGGTAACCAAATCCCACCAATATTATCCTAATATGCACCAGTAGAACAGTAAAGGTGAGCTGGGAGAAATACATCACCACTAGAGACAAAGGGTGGTGATACAAATATAACTGTGTCTTATGTTAGAGAAACCCCAAATATATATGCTGCAGTTAATTGTAGCCAATTCTGTCCTCATGTGTAATATGGTTCAATATATGTGGTCTCTGCATTCTTAGAGATATGGAAAACTGGGGTATACAAGGCCCTGATAAACTGATCAAAGATAGCCTGAGTAGGGTGTATGGCCCCCCGAGGTCCCTCCCAGCCTAAGTTATTCCGTGATACTGTGATTTTTCCAAAGATGGGAAGGAGATGGAGAGGAGGATGGTGTTGAAACGGGGAAGATCTTTATCTTGGGGTAGTGCTCACATGCTATCTGCCAGACTATTACATTCAGATTGTAACCTCAGAGAGCTAATGCTGGGATCTGTCTTCACTTAAAATTAATATCAGGTAGAAACCAGTGATGAAAATCAACTCTTCTGCCTGACATAATCCCTAAAATGCTCATATAGGCATGCAAATTTCAGCATGAGCTCTCTGACAAAAAAAATTGGATGAAAGATAGGAAATAGAAGACATATGATAAATGGTCATTTTTCATCATGGAGTGGAGTTCTACAAGGAGATTGCTATGGCTCATTCTGCCCAACATATTTATCAATGATCTAGGAAAGGACAAAGGTAAGAGAAACAAAGTCCAGCTTTGAAGAACTGCAAAAGGTATTGCTCTGGCAATAATACGGCAGATAAATTCAGTGTGAATAAATAATACGAATGCATAAAAAATGGTCCAAAGCTTTCTGAATGAATGATGAGTTCATATGACTTTACTACTCAGGAACATGATCTCTGGATACCTTGTTTATAAAGATTTTACCTTCATAAACATTTTGTCAGTGCTCACACACTTGGAAAAACAATCGAATCTAGGAGTTTTTAGTAAAGGGCTAATGAACAGAGTAGATGAGTATGTGTCATGGTTTAAGCCCAGCCAGCAGCTCAGCCCCATGCAGCTGCTCTCTCACTCCTACCTGGTGGGATGGGGAAGAGAATCAGAAGAGCAAAAGTGAGAAAAATAATGGGTTGAAATAAAGACAATTTAACATGTAAAGCAAAAGCCATATGTGCCAGCAAAGCCAAACAAGGAATTCATTTACAATTTCCCATGGGCAGTCAGGTGTTCAGCCACTCCCAGGAAAGCAGGGCTCTATCACATGTCGCAGTGACCTGGGAAGACAAATGCCATCACACTGAATTTCCACCCCCTTCTTCTTCTTTCCCCAGCTTTATGTGCTGAACGTGACACCATATGGTGTGGGATGACCCTTGGCTCAGCTGGGGTCAGCTGTCCTGGCTGTGTCCCCTCCCAGCTCCTGGTGCACCCCCAGCCTCCTGCTGCTGGGGTGAGGAGCAGAAAAGGCCTTGACTCTGTCAGCCCTGCTCAAAGTAATGAAACATCCCAGTATTACCACACTGTTTCCAGCACAAATCCAAACCACAGCCCCATGCAGCTACTATGGAGAAAATTAACTCTGCCCCAGCCAAAACCAGCACTGTGTGTCTCTATATAAATACCACATCTTAGTGCATGTTCCTGCTCCCCTGTCTCAGAGGAATTATAACAAAACTGTGAAAGGTTCAGGAAAAGGCAACAAGGATAATAAAGGTATGGAACAACTTCTCTGCAAGGAACAATTAAGCTGATTAGGAGACCTCAGGGACTATTGAGGGCATATATGATAGAGGTCTATAAAACCATGAGTGGCCAGAAGTGGGTACATAGGTAATTATCATTTCCTGTCTCTTCCAAGAAGAGGATTAGTGGGCACTGTCTGCAGCTAGAAAATGACAAGTTCAAAGTGCACAGAAAAAGAGGGCTCTTCAGGTGTTGTGTGGCTGAGCTGTGGAGCATCATACCACAGGCTGTTGTGGGTTCAAGAGCTGACTACCAGATTATGTGAAACCAGAGAGGAACAGAATGACTTTATGGACGAAAATACATTAAGATCTACTGAACATAAAGATGTGACTGCTCTCTCATGATTTTGTCCTGCTAACTGTTGGGAGGTAATTAAATATTTGGGGAGGTAGCATGTTTGCCCCCATGATTAAAATGTTTCCCTAAGAACCATCTTGACCACTTACACAGGTTGGAAACTGCTGTAAAGTGGTGATCTGACTGAGTACACTGATTCCTATTTTCTCTTGTTCTGGTATTCCTAGAGTCCTGCAATCAAATACTTAGGAAAATATTTTGCAAAGATGTCCACAGTAAAGATGTCCATAGCAAAGACAGCTTATGTCTTCTTACCCCTCAAGTTTTCTTACAGAGCAAAACATGCCTTGTTTCACAAATTGCTAGCAGAGCTTTCACATTAAACTCCTCTATATTCAGCTACTAAGCAGGCTGGAGTAAAACTTGCAATCCAGCCCAGTACAGGAGAGAGCTCAGCTGCACTGCCCTGGGGGCAGGGCAAGAAGCAGACAGTCAATTAAACCTGACAGTCAGAACAGAGCACAGCAGTTTGCTAGATAGAGTCGTTATCCCTTATTACTTAAATATAACAGGAGGGCACTTCGTATAATAAAGGAGTAGTTAATTGTAGTGCAGCTGTGTTTTCTGGCATAATATAATCATTACTAATCTGTCAAATTAGAAAACAAATATTATCCTATGCAAGTTTTGTTAAGATCAGACCTTTTTACAATAGCAAACCTTTTTTTTTTTTTAACACAGGTTATGATACACCGAGTTTTTTTGCATGAAAACCTCTCTCTGGTCGTGAGAGTGGATGCTCTCCCCTGTGACTGACATAATCTGTCCTGCCTCTCTCCAGGGTACCCCACAGGCTTCCGCCAGGGATGAAAACTGGCTTTGAATGTTACTGCACTTTTCAAGCTTTACAGACAAGACACATTTCTCTGTAACTAAAAGGACCTTTTCTTGTTTTGGTTTCCTCAGCTGGAGTTGTCTGCAAGCCTTGTGACCAAGTGTGTTGAAAAACAAAGAAAAGTCATCAGATGATGAATACCCAGTAAAGCTGCTCTCAACCCAACCTTGACCCATAGAAAGCCAGGTGTGGGGATGGAAGAAATTTGGGGAAGGCACCTCACACATTTACATTTCCTCTTGGTATACTGTAAATTGACCTTGAGTTTTTGAGCTTCTCCATGGAAGAACTGCTTTTTTTTTTTTTGTCCTGCCTGAGAAGACCCCAGGATATTCTCATTGGAGGATTTAAACAGTGGTAAAGAGTTTTTTTGAGCTTCCTCAGTTGTGCTCTGAGACATGAGGACTAGGCTACGTGAGTCTTTGAGGTCTCTTCCAGGCCAATTTTGTGCAATTCAAGGATTTTTGAGATCAACCCATTCAATGTATATTTCTAAATGTAATTTGACACAAATCTGCTTCTATGTCTCTTCAACACTGAATATACACTCATGGATTCTTTCTTTCAAATCATTTCAGTTTATGTGCTTTCAATTAAAATGTTATAAAACATTTATTGCTTCGTGCTGCAAAGCACCGAGGACGTTTACATTTTAAAAGACACTCTCCATACTGAATTTGTGGTGCTTGCTGCTGTATTGCTTGCAGTCTTGCCTCCAGTTCTGTATATTTGCCAGCTGTTTCCAACACAGTCCTTGGATTTCACTGAATGTTCCCATATGGATGCTTTCTGGAGCTGAACCCGCTGAGTTTGAGCTGTTTGTTATTGTGACAATATAGAGACTAGAGATGATCTGTATTCCTAAATACGATGAGCTGGTGAAGAGTTCGGTGGCAAAGGAATCCCAACACAGGCAAGGAGCACAGTCCAGTGCTTGTTTTGCCACAGCATTTCCATATGGCCATTTGAACTTGTATCTTAATCCCAGTGGGGCAGTTCATGATCTCCTGCCTTGTAGAAATTCCATGAGGATGGGCATGTCATGACCAGGGGGCTGGTTCTGGTGGAACAAAGGGTCGGGGATGTGGGTGGCTGTGCCAGCTGATCCGTGCATGAGTAAAGAGTAATGCACAGGACGTGGACCCCATGAGAAATGTTGTATTCCAGTCCCTCTATACTGCTTGCCTTTGTCCTGTTTTGAATTAGTTAGGGCCAGGTCCTCAGCAATATTTAGTCAAAGAATTCATGAGAACTTTGACAAGCTAGATTTTACATCCCAGTTTTGAAACCTTGCCACCTAAACACCTTTGAGTCTGACCCATCACTGGAAATAAATAACAACAAAGAGACTTTTTTCCATAGAAAACCAAACCTTTGACCATTCTGGGATCCCACTCAACTCTTTTCTGACAGACACTCACCATGAGCTGCAGCCACAAGTCCTCTATGAAGATCCATTTGCACACAAGATTCTGTAAAACTGCAGCTACAAGCATCGGTTGTCTTGAAAGTGCTTTTGTTACTTCTAGCTGTCATTTTCTTGCCAAACCCACACCCTGAACTACCCCATCTAATTATACTCACTGGCCATCTTTCCCCTTTTTATTGGCAATATTTTTCTTGTTAATTGTGCATGCTTGGTTTTAAAGAATGGTGCCTGCCTTTCCTTATGTGACTCTGCAAGGAATATTTCTGCATCCTGGGTAGCTTCTCTGACATGTTTATGTCTTTCTGGTTACTGTAAAAAATGCAAGACATATTATGTACTACAGAAAACCAGGCTGGCACTTTGCAGTTTTAACATTGTGCCTCATTGTATAGTTAAAATAAATGTTCTTGGTATCAGCTTTATTACTTCTATTAGTCGGTCTAATGTCTGGATTTGCAGGAGTTCTTCCAGCAGGATGTTAAAGGGAAATCACCAGCTGCTCAGCATAGCCCCCATACTCAACAGCACCCAGGGAGCAATCAGGGACTCTGCAGAGAAATACAGGGTGCTTCTCTGGGGCTGGGCTAGGGCTCTGAAGTCAATTTCTTCCCTCCAGGTACTGCTGTTAACATGTGATAGACTGCCAGAAAGAAATTAGCACCACAGGGGTAGGAAAGAAGATCCACAGAATCTGTTTGTAGTGGTTGTTCTTTTCTAATTTTAATTAAAAATATTCCACCTTAGATATTGCAAAGAATCCCCTCTGAGTGATGCTACAGCAGTCACTCAGGACAGGTTTATTCAACACTGCTAAATTTTTTCAATGTCTGTGATGACCCTCCTTTAAGGGAAAGGAAGCACTTAAGATTCAAAAGGGAGGGTTGTCACACCTGTGTGGTTTGAAATATGCTACAACCATTCCTGACTGACAGCTGTAAAAAGAAATTAATGTGGCAACCTAGAGCTCAGCACGATTTGTGTCTTGTGAGTTTCGCAACTCACATATCCTGGCAGTGCCTTGATGGTGTATATGCAGCTGAGCAAGCCACCCTGGGTTCCTTCACAGACTCAGTGGTGTTTATGATGCAGTTCACCTCTGTGAACTATACTCTGTGTTTGGTTAGATGAATCACATCAAAATATCTGTTTACAGTGCTGACTAATCTCCACTGGCCATTCACAGATCAGACACTACCTGAGATAGACACTTGTGTCAGACCCACCAAATATTAGGCCATGTGAGTTCCACAAAACAAGTGGACTTTGATTTACATAAAGATTCACTAAAAATTCCCTTTGATCTAGTTGTCCCTGACTCTCTTTGACTCTAATTTTCGCTGAAAACACTGGAATCATCTCTATTTGGTCAGAGGAACTCTGCTCTTTGTGTCTCTTGGTGAAACTAATTTCACAGAATCACAGAACCACAGAATATGCTGAGTTGGAAAGGCCCCACAAGACTCATCGAGTCCAACTCCTGTTCCTGCCCAGGACCACCCCCAGGAGTCACACGATGCACCTGAGAGCTTTGTTCAAATGCCTCTTGAGCTCTGTTAGGCTTAGTGCTGTGATCACTTCCCCAGGGAACCTGTTCCAGAGCCCATACACTCTCTGGGTGAAGAACGTTTTTTTAATATTCAACCTAAACATCCCCTGACACAACTTCAGGTCATTCCCTCAGGTCCTGTCACTGGTCACAAGAGTGAAGAGATCAGCGTCTGCCCCTCCTCTTCCCCTCACGAGGAAGCCTTAGACTGTGATTAGATCTCCTCAGTCTATGCCAGGCTGAACAGACCAAGTGACCTCAGCCACTCCTCACGTGGCTTCCCCTCCAGACCCTTCACCATCTTTGTTGCCCTCCTTTGGACATTCTCTAACAGTTTAATGTCTTTCTTACATTGTGTCTCCCAAAACTGCACACAGGACTGCAGGTGAGGCTGCCCCAGTGCAGAGCAGAGTGGGACAATCCCCTCCCTTGCCCAGCTGGCCATGCTGTCCCTGATGTCCCCTAGGACAGGGCTGGCCCTCCTGGCTGCCAGAACACTGCTAGCTCATGTTCAGCTTTCCACAGACCACGACCCCCCAGATCCATTTTCATTGCTCTGCTTTCCAGCCTCTCATTCCCCAATCCGTTTGTACATCCAGGGTTGCCCCATCCCAGGTGCAGAATCCAGAACTTTCCCTCGTTGAACTTCTTATGGTTGGTGATTGCCCAGTCCTCTGATGTGTGAGGTCTCTCTGCAGGGCCTCTGTGCCCTTGAGGGAGTCAGCAGCTCCTCCCATTTTTGCATAATCTGTGACCTTTCTCCTTACCACTTCCAGTCCTGGTTATCAGTGCTGAGCAATGTGCTGAGGGAGGGAAGTGGGTTAACTGCCCAGGGCACATCTGCACTCCCAGGTCTGAGATACTTCCCACAGAGAAAAAGGGAGCTGCTCTGGTGTTCAGAGAATGCTGACTGATAAGCAGTAATTTATATTTTTAACTACCATCACTGAAGGTGCCCACCAAACAGGCCCCAGTATTGAAAACAAAAGATTATCTTTGCCCATACAGGGTAGTGTTTCTGAGCCTAGGTTCAGCTAAACATTTTTGTAAAGAAATAATTTTGTTAATTCTACCATTTTACCTAGGTTTTAATCAGATCCTGTGCTCACATAAGGCTTTTTAGCCACTGTAATTCACTGGCCCAGGAGAGCTTAGCTCAGATGCCATGTTTGATCTGCAGCAAAATTGTTATTTTCATTCACTTTCCCAGCTGGCACAAAGGGTGGCACGAAGGATCAAGGGACTTGGGACAATTGTCTTTGGACCATTCAGGATCAAAGCACAGATCTTAGCTGGTTCCAATTTTCTTCCACCCACATTGTAAGAGATCACAGAACCTCTGGCATCCAGTTTCCCTTAAATGCAATAGGAGGCACTGACAACTGAAAGCAGCAAAATATGCCAGTTCTTTTGGGCAGACACCAGCAGATTGAGGAGCAAGAAAAAATTAGAAGTGCGAAGGGGGTGCTTCAGTCTTCCCAAACTGAAGAAGCAAGAAGAAACAGGACATACAATGAGTGCTTCCTGGATGAGCCACTGGAGAAGAGGGTGTTTGTCTGTGGTGCCAGGGGAAGGTATAGAAGGACAGGATGTGCTGGTTGGTGCTATGCAGGTGAGGAACCAAACTCTGCTTTGGTTTACAGTACCTCAACTTGTGTTTATCAAGGATTCTAAGCAGAGGAGTGGGTATATCACCCCAGCTTATTTTATTGTGTAATTCCAGGTAAAATGATGCTCTTCTGTAATTTGTGGAAAAGCCAAGAGAATATTTCCATGTCCCTGAAGTAACCATTGTCACTAAGGCACTATGGGACTGTCATTGGATTTGTGGTAGGTGATACCCTTATTTATTTCATTAGATTTTGTAGTACAAGCACTGGAAGAACTTTATGTTCTGAACATTGCAGTGGTCACATTATGACTAAAGAAGGGTCAAGTGTAGAACACTGAGAGGGCAGAGTAACTCCATGAAGAGGATAGAACACCTAATCCCTTCAAAGTACAAAACAAAACAAGCCAGAAGTTTTCAAAAAATCAGGAAGAGAAAATTTAGTCACCTTTATTACTGGTCTAATTTCTACCATATTCTACTTTATAAATTACATTTTCTGTCTAATTTGAGGGACAATTGAGCTGTTTTGCAGCATTCCGCTTCTAGGATCCTTGATAGATCTGAATCAGACACCAATTCATGATTATGAAGAAATATCTCCTTTCCAAGCCATTACAATAACTTGCTTAATTTCTCGTAGATTTTGAGGAAAGAGTGCTCGAAGCTTTCTTTGCTTTCTTGTCTAAGAACATTGACCATGGGCTCTAGAGATATTTCCAATCCTTTTCTTCATGTTTATATAATTTATGTGTGGAGAAATTTAAATAGTGAAGAACTCTCCAAAATGCCATATTGGCTGGGTTCTGGATCTGCTCTGGGCAGTAGGAAAGCATCTCCCTGGACTTCTGTGAGGCCTCTGACACAGTGCCTCACGGCATCCTTCTCTCTGAATTGGAGAGAGAGGGATTTGGTGGGTGCAGTGGTGGATGAGGAATTGGTAGGATAGTCACGTCCAGAGGTAGTGGTCAGGGGCTCAATGTCCAGATGGAGGTCAGTGACCAGTGTGTCCCTCAAGGATCTGTACTGGGATCAGTGTTACTCAGTATCTTCATCAGTGACACAGACAGTGGGATAGAGTGCACCCTCAGCAAGTTTGCAGGGGACACCAAGCTGAGGGTGCAGCTGACACACCTGAAGGATGGAATGCCAGTTAGAAGGACTTGGATAAGCTCAGGAAGTGGAACCATGTGAACCTCATGAGGCTTGGCAAGGCCAGGTGCAAGGTCCTGCAAGTGGGTCTGACCAGCCCCTGGTACAATACAGGCTGGAGGGTGAAGGGATTGGGAGCAGCCCTGTGAAGAAGGACTTGGATTTACTGGTCAAGGAAAAGATTGACATGAGCCAGCAATGTGCTTTTGTAGCCCAGAAAGCCAAATGTGTCCTGGGCTGCATCAATATCCTCATGGGCAGCAGGTTGAGGGAGGTGATCCTGGCCCTCTACTCTCTTCTTATGAGATCCTTTCTGGAGTGCTGCATCCAGTTCTGGGGTCCCCAGTGCAAGAAAGACATGCAGGGAGTTTGGAGGTGGGCCATGAAGATGATCAGAGGACTGTGAGGAAAGGCTGAGGGAGTTGTGACTGTTCAACTCTCTCTAGGATGGAGAAGAGAAGGCTTCACATAGCAGCCTTTTAGTGCTTAAGGGTATCTTACAGGAAAGATGGGGACAGACTTTTTACTAGGGCTTGTTGTGATAGAAGAAGGGGCAATGGCATGAAAGTGAAAGAGGATAGGTTTAGGCTAGATATAAGGAAGACATTTTATATAAAGAGGGTAGTAAAACAGTGGAACATTGCCCAGGGAGGTGCTAGGTGCTAGTGCAGACACTGATCTCTTCCCTCTAGTGAGGAAACACTCCAGTCCTGGCTAGACAGGATTCTGAGGAATGTGACTGAGTTGATGATGTCCCTGCTCATTGCAGGGGATGTGGAACTAGATGACCATTAAATGTTCCTTCCAATCCAACCATTCTGTGACTCTGTGGTTCTAAGATTTTGATTCAAGATCTCATCCAAAGCAAAAAGAGAATCTGAGATCCCAGTAAGAGCTCTAATACATTAAGTTTCATCTGCAGGGCAGAAAGTCCTGCATGCCAGACTTTCAGAGAGGCCTAATTCAGTATTTTATGGAAATAGCAGTGGAGCTGTCTAAAGTCAGTGCAGGCAGAGGAAGGAGATATTCATCTCTGTGTTACTGTGAGGACTTGGGTGGATCCACAAACATTCAGCAGCAAAAAAGGGCAGGGAATTTCAGTTCTTCCTGTGTGGGCAGCAGCTGCATGGAGACTTCAAGTATCTAATAAATACTTGAAACAGGTGAATGTGGATTAATATGTTGTCCATTTCCAAAGATTTTAAGAAGGCATGCTGAGACTTGTTCACACCAGTAGAGGGGTGTGGTACCAAACACACTACGCTTCCAAAGCACAGAAGGATTTTTCCAGTCAAGAAGGTAAAATGTTACTAGAGTGGCCTGTATGAACTATCAGACCCTGTATGCATTTGGTCTAGAATATATACTGAATACAATATTTTATGTAATTTCTTATATTTTCTGTATTAAGTCACTCCCTTTGCAAAAAGAGCCCTCTTTCTGTGGTGGTGTATATGTCTCTGATCCTTGGCAAAATATAAAAGTAGGAAGACCCATAACAATGCAAGCAAAATGATCATTAAAATAATTTTTATTCTAGAAGTTCAGTATGAGTTTACAGTAAAATTTGTGAGTGGGAAATTATGCGGTTTTTATTAAGTCCAAACCAGTTCTCCTGTCCCAGTTGATGATTTGCCCTTGTTTCAAACCAATTAAGCTGGAGCTAATCTCTCTGTTGATTTGAGACATGCTGTCTTTGTTACTTATAGCTCCTTTTGTGCACAAAGTTGTAATCGATTTTTTTTGTAACCTACATCTATATTGGAGAATAATCATCCTTGTACAAGCACAGAAGAACCAGACAACTTTGAACTTGGTTCAGGGCCAAGTGAAGGAAAACCAAAAGCTTCTCATTGACTTCACTGCATATTAGATCAGGCTGTCACTGTCTACATTCAGCCAAGGACATACAGTAGCTAATTTAAGGCCTATATTGTGAATAGGGTGGAAAGGACAATGAACATGCAGTATACATTCCATTTAGCACCTGCCCTTGGTGAAAGGCAGCTGGAAAACTTTGTTGAGGAAGACGTTTAGGAAGAAATTTGGAAGAATGAGCTTTCATCATTGCCTGACTTTAAAGGAGTTTGCAGAAGTGCTTTTCTTTTTTTTTTTTCCTTTTTTTTTTTTCTCCCCGGGAAGTTGATAAAGTACTGGAGAATACAAACAAAAAAAAATTCAAACTGAACCCACCAACCAAACAAACCTCCAATATCCAAACAAAAATCCAAACTGACTAACCAAACAAACAAAAAATAAACAGGTTGGGAGCTGAATCAGATGGACAAATAAATTAAACTCACTATGAGTAACTCCAAATACTGCTGCATTTGGATGTATCTGCTGAGAGATACATCTGCTCTTAGAAAAACTCTAGGATATTTTTGGCTGGAAAGCTACACAACCCCATGAACGAAACAGTTAAACAGTGAGCATAAATTGTGAGGTAAAGCAGGCTTAGAGGGCTCACTCTACAAACATCCTTGTAAAAGAGCACTGCTCTGAGTTGCCAGCTCCTCTAACAAAGTACTGAGCTCCTGGGAGCCAGGCCTGAAGGTTGAACTGATGGTAATACATCACCACCGTGTGGTCATTGCCAGGAAAACAAACTGCCTTTGAACAGCCGGGAAAACGGGAGCTGATGTTTCAAAACTAGGGAGATGTGGTTATAGTGGTGACAAACACCTTACAGCTCTTGGCCACCAACACTGCTCTGATGAGCATGTAATAGACATAAAATATTGTCCCTGTTGCTGGGAATAGAAGGAGTATCTTTCTCGAAGCAGATATTATGTACTGCAGAGTATAGCAAAGGGTAACACTGTTTTGCTCTAGCTTTCCTGGTGAGTTTATTTTTGTTGGTTTTGTTTGTTTGTATTTTGTTTTTATTTTGTTTGTTTGGTTTTTGACTGGTGGTTTTTGGGGCTTTTTTTTTTTTTTTTTTTGGTGGAATGGAGGTTCCTGTGAGGTGTCTAGGACGGTTCTGGATGTTTCTGCTTTCATTAGGACTGTGTGCAAAGTAACACCTTAAAAGATGCTTATCTGAAACAGTGTGGAGGTCACTGTACAGAAGGCTGCACACCCTGGTTTTTGTTTGAATAACAGCAGGAATCTCATTCCATAATCTGCTTTTGCTGATTTCATCCCTACTCAGATAATAGGAACTTTCCAGAAGGAAAGTCCTTTATGAATAACTTTCTACAACATTGACTTCTGCCAGATCTCTTTTGTGATTAGAGAGGGATGAGATTACTTTGATCTTTGGCAAAGTGCTCTGGTTGGGTCTTAATTGTCACAGTCCTTGTCTTATTCTTCCCCTTCTTCTCACAAACCCAAACTCTTCTCTTTATTTTGAGTTATAATGAACTCCTGAATGTGGCCCTTAGTAAAGGGCACAAGTCAAATCTTATGAGGAATGGCTGAGGGACCTGGGGATATTTAGCCTGTGGGAAATGAGGCTCAGGGGAAACCACATTATACTCTGCAACTCACTGAAAGGAGGCTGTAGCCAGGTGGGG
>VYZP01018129.1:0-31175 GCA_013400635.1 Hypocryptadius cinnamomeus | reverse complement strand
AAAAAAAAAAAAGGAAAAAAAAAATCAAGTCCACAAGCGCTGCACAGCCACCTACACACGCAAAATGCCCACGGAGGGAATCACACCCCCGTCGGCAAACATTCAGTGGTCCGCAAAGCGGAGCTGGGCTGAACAACGCGGCCGCAGAAGACAAGGGGAGAAAATGGGGGCGGGGGAGCTGGGAAAATGGGGGGCCCTCGGCTACTTTGCTCGCCGCTGTTTCAGAAATATCACAAGCCACCCCCCAGCCGCCCCCACCGCCGCTTCCCCGGGGGATGCTCGCGCAGGGGCCGGGGCGGGGGCAGGCCCGACGGGAGACCCCCGCCCCGCCGCCCTCTCCGCCACCGCATCCCCGGGGAGCCAACAGCTTCCTGTCCGCTCCGGGCCCGCCGGCAGGACGGACCGACCGGCCGGGGCCGCCTGCAGCCCGGGCCTCCTCGCCCCCCACCCCGCCTGGCCGTGCCCGGAGGCCGGCGGGGCAGCCCACGCCCGGGGAAGGCGAAGGGAGAGCGGCCGCCCCCTTTCCCGGCCCTTCCCTTCCCTCCCGGCCCCGCACAATGCGGCCGCGCCGAGCAGGCCCCGGCCCCGGCGCTTCCTTCCCCCAGCCCTTCCCAGCCGGGGAGCGGGTCACTTACATGGCTGGAGCCCGGGGAGGAGGCGGCGGCGGCGGCAGGGGAAGGGAGCCGGGGAGGNCCGGCCCGGCCCCAGGCCCCGGGGGCGGCGTTTCCTGGCCCCGGGCGGCCCGGTGTTCCCCCTTCCCGTGGCAGCGGCCCGGCCCTGGAGCAGAGCGCTGGGGACGCTGTGCCCCGGGAAGGGAGGGATGTGGCCTGTCCTGACTCGGCCTGTGAACCGGCTGCCTGGAGCACGGACAATTTCACAGAATCAACTAGGTTAGAAAGGACAGGTCATCGAATCCAACCTGTAACCGAACACCACAGTGTCAACTAGACCATGTCAGTAAGTGCCACATCCAGTCGTTCCTTAAACACGTCCAGGGACAGTGACTCCACCACCTCCCATTGAAATGGACAGCCCACTCCAATGTCAAAACACCCTTCCTGTGAAGAATTTCTTGCTAATGTCCAACCCAAACCTGTCACTGATTGCTTGGGAAGAGAGCCCGAGCTCCACCTGGCTACACCCTCCTGTCAGGGAGTTCTAGAGAATTATAAGATCCCCCTGAGCCTCTTTTTTTTTTTCCAGGATAAACACCCTCAGCTCCTTCAGCTGTTCTTTGAAAGACTTGTTCTCCAGCCCCTTCACTAGATTAGTGCCCTTCTCTGGACAAAGGGCAACCCCAAAAAAGAGGATTTCTGCCCCACAGAGGTGAGAGGCTTAGGCAGCCCCAGCATTTCAGACTCTAGGAAGGGCCAGCCTCCTTTAAACCTATTGGGGGGCTTCCAGCAAGCTCCCCCAAAAGCATAGAGTGCCAGTTCTGCTTCTCTGCCCTCAGAGTTTTCCCTCACACTCCTGTAAAATACCAGGTGATTAACTAATGAGGTACCACAGTACATTGGAGGATGCTCCAATATCCCATTCCACATTGGACAGGCTGAATTAAGGAATTGCCCGTGGAGGGGCCAGGGTAGTGATTCTGGATGTTGCACTCAAGGCCGTCCTACCTTCACAGTAGGAATGGCTCAGAACGTGACAAATTGCTTCAACTATTGCTTACAGCATGACAATATTTTTGGTAAGGTTTTTGAGAGCCATTCTGCTCTAAAAAACAATGTTGTGGAAACAGCAATGACAGATTAACATTTCTCTGCCCTTCCACTATCAAAATTTGTCTTCTTCGGTCATTAAGAGCTCTTGCTTATTCTCAAATTGACAGTGCCATAAACGTTAACTGGGTTGTAAGAACTGATTGGATTTCTTCAGAAACATACGATCACTGATGTTCACATTTCTGCAATCGGAAGCTGGCTGGAATTTAGGAAACAGCACATCTTCCCACAGCTTTGCACTGTTGGCAACATAAAAGTGCATAAAACGCATTTACAGCAGTAAAGCTGGGGAATACAGCTCTGCCTTTACAAACCTATTGGATATAATAAGAGGCTTTTTTACCACATCATTTTGATGATTGTAAACATTTACTGAAATTCACTTTCTTCTTCGGTTTTGATCAGCTAGGTCTGGCTGATCATATCTGTCATCAGGTTTCCTGAGCATCAAATGAATTCCTGGATTTTGGGTACACTGGTGTGCTAGAGGAGCCAACAATGAGGCAGAGGAGAAATGTTTCATTTTTCTTCATGGAGGGTGAAGAAAGAGTAATGCCTCCATTCTCACCAACATACAGAGCAGTTCCTGCTGGCAGAGCAGCTACACCAGTGTGGGATTTTCTGTGCGTCACCTTTAGGTTTACTGGGGCATGTTTCAGCACAGTTTAAAAAATGTACCATTCAGGCACTTTAGCAGAGTAAGCAGGCCCCGTGGTACTGGCCCAGTTACCCAGGGCAGAATGGAATAGCTGTGGAAAGGAAAAATCTGGGTTTGTGATCACATTTTGACCTACCATGCATTAGTTACAAAATACTTAGTGCGTATTAAAATGTTTTAAATACATCCTTAAAGATGTATTTAAAATTAAATTCATCATCAGTGTGCAAAACTTGCAAGCAGCTCAGAGGACATGTATTTTACTTAACAAAAACAAAGACAAAATTGATTTATCAACTAATTTTGAGCCTTCAGGCTGTAGTTACATCTAGAGTAAAGAGTGTGTGTAAGTATAGGAGTTCACTGGCTGTGAGACAGTGGGGGTAGGGGGATCTCTGGTAATAGATCTGATTTCAGGAGAGCTTTCTCACCTTCCTGACAAACCCTCTCCTGATTGATAAGCTCCCAGGCTGCATGGTGAGCAAGGTCATTAGGACTTCCCCCTGCAAATGAAGCAGCAATTTAAAAAATAAGATCATAGAGTAAACAGTTTTCTGTCCTGAAGAGAAGAAAATAAACGTCCGTTGTTTGCTAGAAAGGAAGTACAATTAAAAAAAAACCCACCAGATTTCAACATGAACATATTGTTTAGATTTGCCGACTGTTGATTTACCATGATGAAAGACAGGCCCAAACTAGAAAGTTTGGATCCCGATCTGGATCTGACATTCCCCAAATCTGAGGGGGAAGTGTGATTCAGAGTCTGGAGTAAGGGCTTATCTCTCAAACACAGCAAAGTACTGTGGATAAAAATACCCAGGTAAAGTAGGAAGTGCCTGGTCTGCAACAACAAGAGTGACTTTGTATCAACAATGAACAAAAGCAGCTTTTTTTTTTTCTTTGAGAACAATGAAATCACTCAAGAATTGTTATAAATACAAACAATGTGGGTTTTATCACTCAGCTATCATCAGTGGGATTATAGTCTATAAACCCTAATTTTCAGGGAAGTCCCTAGATTTCCCTGAGCGCTTCCTCAGATTTCACATCTGTTAACTCTAGTTTATTAAGTGCTTCAGGATAAGGTGCTCAACTGAGCCTTGGTATTACATTACCTGAAAATACTGAATGTAGGAGTTAGTAGCAAAGAATGGATGATTTCCAGACAGTGTATTGATACCACGCCAGAAGAGCAGGCACTTCCCATCCATTTTTAACACATATATAGGTAACAATTAATTCAGCATCACTTTTGAAAGTTATTTTTAAATTATGAAGCTTTGGATAAAATTATCCAGTCAGGCATAAGAAGAAAGATTACCATGGTAAGATGAAGTGAATTACTGAGTTAACCCCCAGTAGAACAAGCTCTGTTCCATGATTCAAGTAATGACAGCACCTCTGTGGGCCAATAGTGAATTTGTTCCTCCCTTTTTAAAAGGTGGGCTGTACTCAGACATACTCAGAGGAAAAAACTATTTGACATCTTATTAGAATTACAGAGCTGGTATCTCAATCTAGGCATTAATAGCTTTTAAACGAACAACTGAGTTTTGGTTTCAGAGAATAATCTTGCTCAATAAAAACAGAAATTAGAAGTGCTTTTCACAGTGCCAAATATAATAAACGTACTTGTGCTTCTAAAACTGAACTAATCCAATGTTTGAAGGTATATTTCTCAATAGCAAAACAATAGCAGGCTCTCTGGAAGAAAATAATAAATATAGTCATGCTAAAACATTGTGCATTTGCTTTTTAGAAATTCATCTTGAGACTGAATAGATGTATGAGTGCGTCCATACTTTGATGAATTTCCTACAAAACTGCTGTCAGCTGAACTGGTAAGGCTGCTGGAGAGCAGCACTGAATGAGGCCTTGCTGCTCTTCCTCATGGCTTACTGAAGTCCTGGAATATGCTGGACAGGAGACCTAGCTTTGTTTTCCTGCTTCTGTTCCTGGGATGCTAAAGCTAGACAGCCCTAGGATGGTGGGGTGTCAATGCTGTTAGCTCCAAAGTGAGAGCAGTACAGTCCTCTTCACCAGGAATACGATAGCCATGACAAGGGGCAAACATGCTGTGGGGAGTTTGACACATAAACAGGAACCAATTGCTTTGCATAGAAAATGCACGAAATAAAACACACAAAAATAGCAAATACTCAGTTGTGTGCCATACCACGCTGCAGTCACTTTTGTTGTTACAATAATAACCACAAGTCTCGGTCTGGACTAGGCACCGTTAGGCGCTGTAGGCACATCAGAAGACTTGGGCTTTGATGTGAAGGGACTGAAGTCTGCTTCAAACCGCTGCTTTTCCCCCTTCTTTCTAAAGTGACTTGTCATGAATTCTTAGATCAGGAAAGATACCTGAAAAAACTAAACTCCACTGATCTGTGTGAGAGAACATCACGATCTTAACTATAGTCAGATAGGCAAATCCTCTGAGACTGAAATACTGACATTACAGACACATACTAAAAGAAAGGCAAAAACTTCCAGGTTCCTGTTGCATTCCCAACCCTCACACACCCAGTGCTGATTATGTTCTTCACCTAAAATTACAGAGCTAAGCACAGTGTAAGCATATTAACTTGGGGGCTGTTTCAGTGGTTGATTACCCCTGCAGATCCCCACATACAGATCTCTGTGAAAGGAGCAGCAGCCATTCTGCTGGATGAGGGCACAGGCACAGCAGTGGATTCTTGGAGCACTGGTTCTGGCCACATGGATCTCCAGGTGACAGCCAGCACAGAGCAGCTCAGTCTTCCTCATGACCTTTGCAGTTTCCTAAAGAGCAAGGGTTGTAATCAAGTTTTTAAGGTTTTAAGCACTATGGTGACAGGGACTTCCCATATCCTTTGAAGTCATACCTATGACATTTACCTGGGGAACTAGCAAGTGTTTTTATCATTTTCATAATAATGGTAGAAGAGAGGAGATTGCTTGTAATTTCTTCCGTGTGTTTTTAATGGCATCTGCATGCACACAACAATCTGCTGTGCTTTGAATCACCTGCTCAAAATTACATAGTTTGGAAAATTAAGGGGAGAAGTGACTGTTTCAGCATCGTTCTGGTCTGACACTCTGGCTACTGCAACCACAAAATTGTGCTTACTGATGTCTTTATCTATATTCAGATTCTGCTTTATTTGTAACACAAGAAGCAGTCCTGTGAAAGCAAGGTGCAGAAATAATTTATATATGATAAATTTTTGTTTGTTTGTTTGAGAATCTCTCTCCTGTGTTTCTTTGATGTCTAAGCTTATGTCCACTTGCCTTCAGTGAAATCACTGAGTTCTCCTTTTCTGTGAGATGTCTTATTGTCACAAAACTTTTGAGTGCTTTTTCTAGCCTTTGGCTACTTCTATATTGGTTTTGTTAGCTGTGCCTACAGATAGGCTTGTGGCTGCTGTGCTCTGTGGCCAGAGTGAGTTATGTCCATCCTGCTCTGAGGGGGCTGGGCTCCTCTCCAAGCCCAAACCCTCTTCCTCTGCTCTCAGCCTAAAGTTCCCTGAGAGCAACAAGCTGCAATGCACTTGGGGTGTGTGAGCAGTAGTGGCCCTGGAGGAGTGGTTTTCTGGAGTGAGTCTGTGGATGTTGAGGAACCCATCTCCAAATCAAAGGTGTTTCAGGGAAGTGGGGGTGCTTCAGGCTAGCTTTAATGGGGTCCCATGGATTTTATACCCAGGGATGGCCAGAGTTCATGTGAACTGCTCTGGAGGACCACACTGCTTTAGGTTCACTGGAAGGGCGCTCAGTTCATGCACTCCCAGACTGGTCTGTGATGCAAACCTAACTGCAATAAATCAATGTGATCTGGAGGTCTGCCTCAACAACACAGTCCTGATTCAAGCACGCTAGTAGAGAGTAAGTCATTGAAACCAGAAGTTAAGTAGATGTTATGGAGAAGTTTAAGAAGATATTAGGAGCAAGAATCAGACACAAGCACTGCAAAATTCAGGGTCAAAACCGCTGCACACATGCTGGTGTAACAAGTACCTATTTGGTTGCCCACCCCATCCCTCAGAATATTTGGCATGTACCATCAGTTTTCTTGGACATTGCCTGTCTGCTGAGCTTCCCATCCCAGCCTTGAGCAGAAGGGCTCATGCATTAGCTGGATCCAAGAGGAGCCTGTGTAAGACAGGACAGGACTATCCCCCCAAGGTCTGTGTGGGACAGAACCCACCTCTCCACATGTCCATGTCCAGTGCTGAGCACCATCTCTGCAGGAGCTTCTTGGTGCTCATCTAACCTATTAAGTTTGAAAATAGCAAAGGCAACCGTGAAAGAAATCAATCTGTTGGCTGGCCTTGCGGTCTTCACTGCCCTCAGCCTTGTCATCTGCATTCAGCTGGAGGAGCGACTGCTCCTCAGGCATTTATTCCCTGGCAGCCCAGAGGGAATCAAGCCCACTGTGTTCCTCTGCCGCATCCAGCCTGGCTCTCACACAGCGTTCCCGCTGCAGCCCCGGAGCCTGCCAGGACAGGCTGGCAGCTGGAGGGAATGATGTCACCGAATGGGCAGGGCTTCTTTGCCACCGATAACATCTTAGCAGATGTCCTCCAAACGTGCTCACAGTTCTCCCATTATAGCATCTTTATTTTCCATCTACCTTTCACAGTCCCACCTTTTCAGCTAGAAAAGAGGTTACTCTTTGCTAAAGACTGTGTCCAAAACTGGAGAAGAGCTTTGCCAAATTTGTTTTAAGTGTTTTTGATTTATTCTGGGGCAGAAAAACTGTACATTTCAGTAAAACACAACTACTGAGATACTTTGAAGCTTGTAGGTACCAGACTATCACTGAAAAAGTTTATGATTCTCCCTCATTCATTTACCCTCTTCCAAAATAAAACAAGGGATAGAAGAAGTTGCTACCCATTACCTATAATGGTATGTTCCCCATAAATCTTGCAGGTTTTACTCCCACCTACTGTGCCTCATCCCTATTTAGAAAATCAGATATACCCCAGGGTATCCTTCTGGACGTGTAGAGTTCCACTGAAATCAGCAGGGATCTGTTTAAGGACATGCTGGCAGAGAGTATCTGTTATTCTATATTTACACAGTACCCAGCATAATAGGACATGAAACCTGATTAAAGCCTCCAAACACCACTGCCATGGAAATCAGTCTTGTTATTGACTGATGACTCAACATGTCTGGATTTAGATGGAAGAGGGCTACTTTCAATTCCCAATTCTTTTATAGACTCTTTGCATAACCTAGCCAAGTCATTGAATCTCCATGCCTCAGATACTCCTGTATTTAATGCAGAGAAAGTCAATCATTGATTAATTCCCTTCTCCCAGCCCATTCTGCGGTTTTTGATTATAAGTTCCTTGGGGCAGGCATTGCCTCTTGTGAAGTGTGAGGACAGCACACAGCACCAGGGAGCTCTGACAAGTCTATAAATGATAAAATAACAATCACGTGCAGCAGCACAGAAGCAGCTGTGATTGTCCTAATATTTGTCCTCACAGAGTCATTTTTAAATTGAAAGCACACCTGGGATAATTCAGTTCCAGAAGAGGCTTGACCTGATCTTGGGATGATGACAACCTCCGAGTAACCTGAGCTACAGCACTGCCTTTAACAAAATAAGAAAAGGTAAAATGAGGAAGAGTAATAGTTTTGTGGTTTCTTTGCAAAATGTCAAGCAATATGGGATGGATTCAAACCTTAAATAAAACACCAGCAGCCACACAGCTTTCCCTCTTCATGAGAACAGATGTGGAAAGCCATTATTATAATTTGCAAATAATGCTACCCCCTTATGTGTGTCATTGGAGCTTTTTTATGACATGGTTTCAGCTAGAGAGTTTCTTACATAACACTGTTATTCTGTTTTCACTTCAGATGTAGTTATCAGGTGGTGGTTTCCCATGTAAAGGTTCTATTAATAAATAGCTATCAGTTACACAGCTATTTAGCTCTCAAAAATCAGTGTCCTGAAATTGTGAAGGTATTTCCTAGGCTGGAATATTTACCAAAATTTAAGCCCAGGAGCAAGGACGGATTCCGGCAGGTAAGCCACACAACTTGCACAGACAACCATTATTAATACAAATCACTTCAATTAAAATTGGCATGTGAGCTAATTAATAGGATGTTGATTGATAAACAAGACCTTGCTCGTTTTATCCAGGCATTTGTTAATTACCTGCCCGATGTCGCAGCTGACCAGCGAGGACACACTCCTGCTCTAAGGAATGTTGTGGGGTTTGTGTACATTCCATTTTACCAGGGATTGGCTATACCTAAAAAATAGCAGTATTTTTTTAGCCATGCCATATGAAGTTTGTGCCTGCCTGCATCGCAGATGGGATACAGTATGCATCAGTTCACTCACAATAAGGTAAATAATACCTGCCATGTGATGCTACAGTAATTTTTCACATTATTTGCTCACAGTATGTATCTTTTTTTGTCTTCTCTATTTCCCCTCAGTTTCTGAGTGCACTGGCAGCCTCCACAGCGCTCTGTAGCAGTGAGCACACTGCGACACTGTTGCAGGGGTTCCCTACAGCAGAGCCTTCCCAGTGCCATTGATCAAGCCACAAGCACTAGTTAAGTAATGCAAGGTTGCTCTAATTCCCTGACTCATCTCCTGCTCCCCCTGGAAATCCTAAATGTGGTGCTGGAAACCAAACTGCAGTCCTCTGCAGCAGGATGAAGTAGCTTTGATTGCTGAGTCACCACGCTGACCCACACAGCTCAAATGTATAGTTAGCAATAGTCAAAAATGCTCATTGTAATCTTACCACAGTCGAGGTGCTAACTGCATATTCCCTGGAAGTGCATTCAGCCTGGCTTTCAGCTCGGGGCTCAGGTTCCCCAAATCACTATTTGCATAGTGTTTACAAAAACACAATCCATTTGAAGTAGCCTTGAATTATTATATTCCTGGGGTCCTTTTTTTTATGCATATGTCATCTTAGGGCTAATCAGCATTCTGCTCTTGCGTTTGCAACTGCTGAGAAAGTCAGATCTTAAAAAGCCATAACTCCTTGACAATTTCTGCCCGTTGATAGCTTGTACAAGCTGTTTGGGTGTAGAAAGTAACGTGGAGGAAAATTGAAGATCAAATTATTTGCGGGTATGAATTAAATCTATTGCTTTGTAGGCGCCGACATATCTCCTCGCTGTGCGCGGTGAAATTCTCCTCATTATGTACTGCACACTTTTACAAACACTGCTGTCCTCCTGAGCATGATCTATGTTTCTGTGATAGAAATCTGTGTTTTGCAACAGTGCCATCACTATGGAACACTTCTGATAGTGTTAGCTGTGAGTCCCACTGCTTTAGCTGCAAACCTTTTCTTCTGGTCCGTGACAGTGACGTGGAGTGTGTTTGATGTGAGCCTGACTGCAGAGACAAATGGAAGAGTAGCAACACTTGTGTGCTACAGTTTGTTTCTAAAATTGATCTTGACCAGTCAGCATGAAATGCATCATGTCAAAACAGTTGCCATGATGCTCTTTCCTTAGGAGAAACGATTCCTCTTGGGCACAGGGCAAGCAGGAGTTGAGGGGGATGCCTCTGCTGCCCCTTCCAACTGGCTGACAGACAAAAGTCTGCTTGCAATTCAAAGCAAATTACGAAAACAGATTAGTGTAAATAAAGATGAAGGAAGAGGGGACTCACATCAGAGAAGATACAAATGAAAAGGCATGTGACCAGTTTAAAATACGAATGAGCTTCTGTTAGAAGAGCTCTCGTCAGTGACCTTCTTTCCTGCCATGTGACCAAATTCTTCAATCAGGCACTGTAAAGGAATGCTAAAATTGTCTTTATTTTCATTTCAGATCTGACCACATTAGTCTATACTTGGTGTATTCATTTATTGCTCAAATAATCTCACTTTCTGCTGAAGTCAAAGGGTATTTTTCTTGAAACCCCTCTCCTGGGTCTGCTCTGGGCTTCAGTGATGGTGCCTGCAAGCTTTCAGAATCCCAAGGACCTGGGGAGGCCAGCTCTATGCCATTCCAGGCCCAGGAAGGGTGCAAGTCATTTTAAAGCCAGAAAATAGCTCTGGAAGGAAGCTGATCTCTGTGCAAGGTCCTGGGCTGAAGGGCAAACATCTCTGAAAACAGCCAGCCCCAGCATGAGCAGAGGGTCCCTCTCTTTGGAGTTTATATTTAACCGAGACAAATGTCCTAAAAACAGGCACAGAGAGGTAGCAAAGTGGGTAATTGTATCTATGCAGCTTCTGTAATTTCACAAAATCCCTGCTGAATCCCAGACCCAGACCTGGAGACAGCATTCACTTGGTTGCACCAGGTGTGAAATGCAGCAATATGGCAACTCCTTCTTCTCCACTCCTCCCCACTTAGACTTCCAAGGATCACAGAAGAATTTCTGACATGCTCCAACATTGAACAAAGCAATCTCTGATCTTAAGGAGAAAAAAATAAAAAAGAAAAGAAAAGCAGGGTTCAGTTTAATACAGGCAACTGGCAGAGATTCAAATTGCATCTTATTTTAGCCAAAGCTGTTCACCAATCCTGAGGAGAGATGTGAATTTTCAGCTCCAGTCAGATGCCTAATTATTCCTTGCTCCTTATCTTGCTTTTAAGATCTTGCCAAGGCTGCACCCATCCCTCTATCTCCAGGCATTTGAATACCACTCAAGAAACATCTGAACTCTGTGACGTTCAGCCTGTTTCCCGTCACTGTGTAACCTCTCAGGAACCCCTGCAGATGACAGTGTCTGACAAAGAGCACCTTGTGCTGGAATGATGCTGCCTCTTACCTGTAGAGGTACCACTCCATCCAGAAAGGATCTCTGGGGTTGTCAGCCTGCTCTCACCACACAGGAGCACACCCTTTTCCACAGGGTGTTTAAGCAGAGCTACTGTGTGACAAATAATAGCATCCATTTTGCTCTAGGCAGGACCCAAGATTGAATCCTGTTATTGACTACACAGTGGGGGCTTCCTCAAATTGCTGAGTCTAAATGAAAGAGAATGACAAAGAGGGTAAAACATGCAGGTTGTGCAGCACAAAGTAAAATTTCTCAAAAATTCCAGTTTTGTTTTCCTTTCTACCCAACTTTCTCGTCTTCCATTTCCTCCCCACCCATGTTTTCTGCAAAGGTCCCTTTCAGAGACACACCACACACTTGTTTTCCTCAGAGCTTGACTTCAGTCTCACCAAAGTCTGTGTCAGTCCTAAAGGATGTGAGATGATCACATCTGAGCCCCAGAGGAGGGACAGTTTGGCTTCTGGCAGGGCATCAATTATAGAGTCAGAACAGATTTCTTTTATGTGTCAGTTACAACTAGAGGAGTGACCTGAGTGATGGATAACTTTTGTGTGGCTTTCCACAGGGGCCATGTTCACCCAGGTAAGGGTTAGCTGCACTAGGAGAGACATTGATGGCATTTTCTATTGCTTGGGAGACATGCTGCACATGCCACAGCACTAGTTTCTTAACATATCATGTAAGAGGATGCTATGGTTTCCTATATCACCTTCCACTTTTAGATCTGCTTATACTGTATCAGTTATAAAAGTGATTATTGTTTATTACCTTTGGCTTCAAAAATGGCCACCTGCCACTTTAGAGTACAGGACATGCTGAGAAACAAACTCATTTAAGTTCCCTCTCATTTATTAGCAGCTTTGTGCTTGGGCTTCAGGTTTGGGTAAGGAAACATTTAACAAAACTCAGATTGGCTAATGCAGAACCAAAGTCTCTTTTTTGCCCTTACAGACCTTTCTAAAACACATCAGTTTGTGTGATCCCTGGAGAGTGTGTGACACCAAAGCCCCACTCTGAAGAGCTTGACTGTGTTTCTCATGCTTTAGACAGAGCAGGCATCAGTGACATTGATACATAATTTAGTCACCACCTTGAGGGTACATTAAATTAGCAAATTCCCTAATTTGCTACGAATTCACATAGATGAATTGATGATTAAATAGCTGATTGAACTGAAGAACCCAAATGGAGTAGTTTGTTTCTAATTTAAATGCTGTCTATGTCTAGACCACTCTCCTTGTTACATTCTAATTGACCTAATTATTTCCAAAAACACCCTTTTAGTCATTTCTTTTGCATTTAGATCGTTCCATATGGGGGCTGGATGTGGGAGGAGGGCTGTTCTGGCGTATTCCAACAGCAGAAAGTATTTTAAGCATTTACTTTGGATAGCAGCAGCAGTGACTGCTTGTGAAGCCGTAGAACTTCACGTAGACCTGGGGAGAAGATTGTGGGTTTCCTGTTTGAACTTTGCCACTGCACAGCCACAATCCACTTCTAAGATGTCTGAAGGATGACCACATCTCTGGAGAGGTCTCAATCGAGTTCCTGCCATCTGACAAGCTGCTGCCTGCCAGCCCATCCGAGTGGGGTGACTGCTGTAACCATGGCCCTGCTTTGCCTCCCATAAAGGCAGCAGAATGGCACTTGCTTGTGGTGAAAGCAGGGCTGAGATATCACACTGCAGTTGCTGTAGGGAGCTATTGTTATTGCTTGTAGGAGCAAGCACCCACAGAGTTACCACATCTCAGCTGACGTGAGGTGGCTTGTTCGCTCGCGGTAGCTGGATCGTGCATCTGAGCCCCACGGGGACCTGGGCTTCCCTCACATCCTACTGTTATCTTTAATTTAAAGTAGTGAGGACAGCAGCTGTCGGATACAGGAAAGCTAAATGTTAAAACACATTTCTAGTCCTCTGGATGCTCTGTCTTTAATGTCAGAAAAAAAGCTAGGCAGCCTGTAAATGCTGTGCATGGAGAATCCACCGTGGTTGCTGGGAAGCTGTTGCAGTGGTTCATCATTTGTCCTGAAAAAGTGCTTTTTACAATCAGGCTAACCTGCAAGTGTTTCACTTTCCACCTCCTGATCTTGTTGTTAAATGTTCACCAAAAGTTACATGCAATCATCAGTGGAGCCAGAATGGCTGTAATTATGTTTAACTCTTCCAGAATGCACTGGCAGATATCAACTTGTGTGACCAAAGCAGCCTTTTGTTTCCCTCATTTACAGAGAGAAACTGAGGTGAGAGAAAGAAAAATTATTATCACAGGTCCTACACAAAATCAGTGATGGTGCAAGTGGGGAAATTTGGATGGCTTGCTTAAGAGAATGTCTCATCAAGCAGGAACATATTAACCAAAATTCATACCATCTTTAGCCTGTCCTTCACTGACCTCACCTGAGTTACTCCTGGCTCACTCCTGGTGGCTGAGAGAAGAGAATGAGGCTTAAGATGTACAAAAATGCATTTTGTTATCCTTGATGGCTGCTTTGGTTTTTATCAGCCTTCTGTAGCTGGATATGTGTCAGTCAGATGTTGTGCCAGATGTTTCCCCTGAACAGTCGCATAAATGAAATAGCTGGAGCAAGGTAGGAACATACCTGATCGCCTGCCAGTGCCTGCTGACTGGGTTTGGCAACCTATGGCTCTGCTCTTCTTCCAGTCAACCTCAGAAGACTGGCCCATCCATGGGACCCAGAGCAGACGGTCATGGCCACAACAGCTGTGAGCAGACAATAACAGTGGCCACCCTGGTCTAGGCTGCCCTTTCCCTCACTCCCTTTTCAGGAGGTCAGGACCTGTTGGCAGGGGCTGGTTGCTGTAGGTTCATTTAGTGGCAATGCAGGACACCTGGACAGAGGGGCAGTTGCACAGTCATGGACAAGAAATAGCATAAAGCTTCTTGGTATAAACAATCCTGCTCCAAATAGCCTTTCAACAACTTTCCTGTAAAGTTTCTTTTCCAAATCCAGAGTGCCAGGCGGGTGTTTCCTGGATCTGGGGCTTTAAGGGAGGTTTTCAGCTTACAAAGCACTGGATGTTTTCTGTCGCGTCAGGCCATGAGAAATTTCTGTCGGGTACTCATTTCTCAAATCAAGTACATAAAAAGATGTTGCAGGCAGCCAAGTCTCACACAGATCCGGCTGTGTACTGCCAAACCTTTACACGCTGCCACTGACCGATGCAACTGGCAGCCAAAAGTGGCTGCTATACCCAGCAGCCTCCTCCGGAGGAGGTGCACCATGTGCAGATGCAGAGTGTCCCTCCTCTCCATGTACCATCAGCCAGAGGCTCCCCAGCCTGGCCCCCAGTTTCCTGATCCTCATCCCCCCATGCTGATAGCAGTGAACTGGGTCTTTCCTTTTCCTCTAGACAGTCCCTTGCCACCCTTGGATACCCCAAAAAACAAAAAATTAAGCCTTTTTTAAGGGAATTTAGCGATAAAAATTGGAGTAGCAGCAGCCCTGTCCTTCCAATGCTTTGTGCATTATTCACCACACCTTTGGATGTATCTCAGAAAGATTGTTATTTAGGGAAATCAACCATCACCTGGATCAATATCCTGCATAAACCCTCTGATTGCATCAGTGATCTCTGCCCATCACAGACTTCACCTCCCTCTTTCGGTTCTTCAGGGAGATCTTTGGTCTTTTCCAGGTTTTCTGTATCAGTCCTCTGCTCATTTGCTATGATTGAATTGCAGTTAAATTCTTAAGGTATTTGCAAATACCTTTTCCCTTCTTTTTTTTTTTTTTTTTAATTTTCACTTATAGCAGGAGTTTTCACTTACGATTTTCTCAAAACTTCAGAACGAAAATTCTTTTTATGTGTGCATAGTACTTTTCTCTGAACAATATTTCTGCATGCAATTAAAAACTCCTGATTCTGTACATTTTATAAATAAAGCCTCTAGACTTATATTTAGATTACAATGATCTCTTGGTCATGAACTGTCTTTCCAGTCTCTATTTATGAAGCACACAACACTACAGTAACAATAAAAGCAATGTCATCTGGTTGCATTCAGACAGCAAAGATCTATCATCAGCTATATCTGGATATCCTCCTTTCATCAGCAGCATGTGAAAAAAAACTTACATGAAAATTTCTCACTTGAAAAAAAAAAATTAGATTTCCAACAAAGATAAATATTCTTGGAAAATGTCAATTTTATTTGTTTTCTTGTTTTCACTGGAAAACTGGGCACCTAAAACACTGCACAAAAAGTTCAGTGCAAACAAAACATAGGGATTTGGCATGTTAAGGTAAAAAAACATACTCTTTGGTTTCAGGCCAGAGCTACCAATAACAGAGGATGTTTTTTAATTAAAAATCAAAATTTCCTCTAGCTATTCTTTTGTTTTTCAGTAAAAACTGCCGAACAACATTTTCTTGCCAACTCTAGCACAAATAACCTCTCTTCTGGTTTTGACAACTTCCTTGGGATTATGTTGCTCTATTTCAAGTTCCTCCTTGTTTTCTTTCCTCTACCTTAATGCCAGCGTTGGCACTGAAGCTTCCCTTAATGATGACATATGTTCCTCACTCATTCAGAATATGATCTAACTCTTTATATAGAGCATCTGTTTATTTATCTGTGGGACATGTGGCTAGAACATAAACTTGAATGAGCTGTGGGAAAGGCCAATTTTAAATATGAAAATAGACTAACATTGGTGTAGTTACAGATACTTGCAGCTCCTAATTTGATTACTAGTCACAGAAAATGCTTAGACATTCTCATGACAATTACTATAAACATTATTCTTTCCATTGGAAAAAAATATTATCATAGCTGGACAAATAAACTGACCCAACTTAAAAATGAATGTCATTTCATTGCCTTTGAAGGCATAATTCAGTAGTGGTGCTTAATATTCTCAGCTGTCATCAACCATGCAGTAATTAGTTTCAGCTCTAATGAATATTTATTTATATGAACAAGGTATAAGAATTGCAAATGTCATACGTATTTGACCACAGTTTATGATGATGATATTGTAGGATTGCATGTATGTATTCGTTATTATTACATGAATATTTCATAGATCAGTGTGAAATGTAATTACACCCCAGTATGTTTGCTTAATGTCAGTGTCAACAGTTTGAGTGAGATTAGCATAAGACCAAGTGATTTTCTCAAGTTTCTCATCTCTGGTACCAGGAGCAAGATTTTGGGGATCATAAATAACAGTGAGGTGCTCAGGGTACTTTTCCACAGCTTGAATCGCTTGATAGAAAACTCCTCCTCAGCTCAAAGACAGACATAGGAGAAGGGGGAAAAATCATGTTTAGTTTTCTTGAATGCTTAACCCTAGATGAATCAAAGATACAGAGCTATCAGAGTTATGGAGTGTGCTGTGAAGATCTGCAGTCCATTTAAAGCCATTTATCCATTGCTCTTGCTCAGTTCAGGAAGAGTCCTAAATACAAACAATCTTTGTATCCTGCTGTCAGTAAGAATAAGATATTGTTTCATCGCATGCTAACACCTAAACTCTCTATTACATCAGTTGTTTAAAAATTTCCCATTTGCCTGAAATGTTGGAAGTTCTCTGTAATCACAAATATCCCCTAAAAATGAAAGATCAGAGTGAAAATAAAGCACTGCTTTCTATTTTTGCCGGTGTTTACTTTGTTCCCTTGTTCACATGTCATGCACAAAACCATTGCAGTTTCCTCTGTTGAGACAGTTTCTCTTGCACTTTCAATGTCTTTCGCACAGCAAGACAGCAGAGAAAACAAGTTTTAAAAATAGGAAAATGTGATTGTAAAACCACAAACATGTTTTGTACAGAGAAGAGGTGAAGATGGTCAGAGAGCTACTGCACAGAAATCCCTTTAATCTAAGTTTTGAATTGACAAAGTCTTACTAAAGATGAAACTCTTCACTTCTATACTCATATCAGCCTTGGTATCAGAACCTGTGTACATTTGCATGTAGGAAATGATTTTTCAATATTATTCAGCTGCATAATTTCCCTTTTTTCTTTGGATTCCCCAGTTTGAGCACCTTTCATTTGCAGTACTGCTGACCCAAATTACCCACCCTTTCTGAAATACTTCTGCTGAGATCCTAAATCATGAAGATTTCACTGTATTAATCCATCAGTGCTGCAATGCCACAGCAGCTCTGTGGGACTCAGCTCAAGTCCATTGCTGGCTAAGTGTGTTTGGATGCTGCTCTGTGTTTGGGGGGGCTTGTAATGCTGTTGGAAGGGAGTGCAGGGTAGGGAAAAACCCTTCCCAAGGACAGGGTCACAGCCAACTTGTTTTTCTGATCCTCTGAGCTGTGAAGCATGTGCTGACATTTTCTACTGGTTGCTCTTGACAATCTCTGAACGATGTATATGGGTTTGCTTAGGACTCGACATTTTCTTGCTCTCCCTGTGCATAAGGCAGAACCCCATGTGTCTGCAAGGGGCATATTCTCACCAACAAAACCTGCAAGTGCTGCTTCCAGTCCCATTCTCCCGAGCATTATAGACCCAGATAACACAAGGATTTCATGAGAGGTGGGTTACAGAGGCACAGGAAGGGTTTTTGAGGTTTGGGTTGTGGAGAAACCCCATGGTGGGAGTCATCTGATGGTCGGAAACCTCTTTTGAGGCCATGAGTGGTGTGCTGTCTTGGAAGAATGATGGATTTTTTGCTGCCTTCAGGAAATGATTTAGTATGGAAGAGTTCTGGAAAAGGAGGCAGGATTTGTCTTTGCCTAAAGTCCTTCTAAGTCATGCTGGTTTATGATGTTGAGATGGTTCCCAGGTGTTTGGACTGAAACCACCAACTAAGGTGACAGTATGCACAGCTTGTCACAACATAATGTGCACAGTGCCTGGCACAGGCTTTGTGACAAATTGAGTTATGGTAAGAGAGTGCCCAGACCCAGTGTCTCTGATATTTCTCTATAAAAGGCTACCAGCTACTGAAGCCTTGAAGGATGGTTGGCAGAAGGGTGGCAAGAGCCACAGGCTTTCCAGGCACTGCTGATTTTGGGAATGTGTAGTACTCCATTTTCATCTCACGTGGGCTGTTTTTCTCAGTGTTTCAGGTTGATTTCAGCACTTTGCTACCTTGACTCTATCAGCCATTCCCATAACTGCTGCATAGCCAGCACTGGTGTAATTTCAGCTGCTAAGCCCTTGGCTCTTCTTGGTTTTAATCTTCCTATCCATTTTCCTGTTTTAAATCACAAAGGTCTGTCCTCATGAAGAACAGTCCTTTCCTCTTTGTGCTACTGCTTGTTCTGCACTGAATCTTTCCTTGATGCTTCCCTGGTGCTTTGTGTCTAAGGCACAACACAGAGACATGCAATGCAATGTGCTCCCTCCTTATTAATATAGATTGATGTTGAAAGGAGTGCTGGATGTAAGATTTTAATCAAGAAACTGCAGCAACTTTATGAGCATTATATATCTCTCTTAATTTGGCCAGCAATGAAAATATGGTTGGCAGGAGGAAAAAAGAAAACTCCTTCTCTCTCTCACCAATGTACTTTCCAACATGGAAAAGAAAAGGATTTTGAATGAAGTGGCAATATGGATGCATTTGAAACTGCGAAATGTGATTCTTAATTGCTCGTGATTGTCTCTCCAACAACTGGTAGGTTAACCACGGCAGGCTGACAGCCTGCACTAACTGACAATCAATATTGTTGAAGCACAGAACCTTTGCCTGCAAGACACAAAAACATTTCATTTTCAAACACTACAGGACATCTGCTTCTGGAGAGAAAAAGTTGCTTCTTCTCGGCAATCTGCACCAACTTGTAACTTATTTTTTCTCCTTGCTCGGAGGAAACAAAAGTCTTCTTTATACCATATCCTTTCCACTAATCTGGCAGCTCTCCAGTGTGGGTTTAAACAGATGTTCTGGAAAAAAATATGGCATATACAAATGAGATGGAATCCAGCAATTCAGTCATGGATTATTACAGATATAAAATGTGAAGGGCTAAATTCTTCCCAGATTCACATTCTGTATAATATTTGGCACTGGATGTAAGAACAGCACACAAACAAATCATTAATACCCTCATTATAATAATTATTATATATTTAGCACAAAGACCCCAGGCTGGCTCAAACTCTACATGTTAAATACTGTACAGATGCATGTTCAGGCTGAGGAGTTTATTCAAATGGCTGCTTGCACCAAAGACTTAGATATGTAAGTAACTTTTCTTGTGCATGTTTACAGGATTAAGCCCCACATGTGATTATATTATTGGCAACAACAGGCATTTCTTAGTTTCCATGCTGCAGCCTTTGAATAAATCAGACTATAATGAACAATTTGATGTTAAAGGGAAAGAATTTGATTCTTGCTGCATCTAAGGCTACTAAGGGCTGCCACAGGGTTGAAAATTTAGTGGTATAAATTGTATGGACACACTCTTCATAAACATATATTACACACAAGGCAATGGAACTGATAAGTTTATCTTTTTAAGAGCTGAAATGCATCATAGAGTCTCCTGATGTGAAGGGCAACCACCTAAGCCCCTGGGATGACCCGTGAAAGCATCAGGGAAGGAGAGCTTGTACCTTGGGACAGATGCTGGGTGGGACTGAGGGATGCTGGCAACTTTGGGAAAGGCACAAAGAAATTGCTTTCAGCTTTTACTGATATTGCTGAGCCAATATGGTCTGATGGACTGAATGTCTAAGAGCAAGTGTACCCTTATGGTCTGTGGAGACCTCAGGGTTCTGATGCTTGTGGGGGAATCCTTGTCTCCCATATTCAGTCTGAGCTCCTGGTGACTGGGACTGTGCCTACCATAACCTGCTTTTCTTTTTAACTTTTCCGTTTCCAATTGTTGAGCGATGAAGCCCAGTGCTTATGGTAATAAACTAAAAAAAACAATTACCTTTTTCAGAATTCACAAAGGACACTTGATAACTTGATAAAAAAGTCTGTTTCCTATTATTGTTATTGCTGAACAAAATGAAATGAAAGATGTTGGGGTGATGCCAGGGTGACAAGTGAGAGGGATTCACTTGTTCCCATTTTTCTGGCTGCTTTTTCTTTGCAGTCTCTAACTTCTCATCATTTCATGAACTTCAAAAAAGTTTCAGGGAAATGAAAATAGAGCAAACTGTAGCTTTTCTACCCCCGTACTTTTTGAAATGAGAGCTCACTTGATGGGTTGAATGGAAGAATAATGAAAAAATGTAAATGAGGAAAACAAAGAACTGGGCAGGTTATTTTTTTCCCCTGCAGACAGGGTGAAACACTAAACATCAGACCTCTGTGAAATCCAAAGACAACCATAAACCACCATCTAGGAAACATCCCAAATGCAACTGTAAAAACCACTGCGTGTGAAAAACCATGAAAGAAAATCAAAAATAAGAACGCAAAAGGAAAGAAAAGCAACCTGTACTTTTCCTTGCAGGAGTGTAACAAGCCTGTTCTTCCCTTTCCCCACTGCTGCCTGTTGCTGTGAGAGCAATTGCAAGAGCAGCACTGCTTGAGGCCGGTGGCCTGTGCCAGGGGCAGATGTTCTGGCGCTTGCCCAGATGTTCCGGGAAAGCAGAGGTGCTGGCAGTGCCCTGCCAGCCTGCCTGGCTGCACACACCCTCCCCCATACACACAGCCTGCCCAGGATCCCTGTGTACTTGATGTCTCTGCAGAAATGCTGGTGAACAGCCACATGGAGATGGCTCCAGTGCACACTCTTGGGCAATTTTAATAAATTTAGCAACAGAAGAAGGAGCTGAATTGAACGTGCGGGCTGACTGCTGCAAACTGCCTGGTTTTGGTTACAAGCTCGAGAAATCGAGCGAAATAACATGCAAAGCTTAGCTTATCCCATCTAAGCCAGTGAGCAAGTCAGGCTTAGTGGGTTATTTGATGATATTTGATTCTCCTTCTATATGAATAACATCTGCAAATATGCTGAGTCTCTTTGGAATTGGTTTTGGTTTAAAAGAATTTGTTATTTAGAGCATTTCAATCAGTCACTCCCTGCCTCACTGCTTTGGCTGGTCACAGTGTCACGTTTGAGCCTTCCCATCCCCTGCCTCAAGAATCATCGACCTCATAATAATCAGGTGTTTGCAATGGAAGCCTCCAAAGGCAACGGGAGAGAGCACCGATGCTGTAAGCCCACTGCTGAGGGTTAGAAATGAGGATGATGTTAAAGTAGGGAAAAAAGACAAAATTAAATACAGAAAAATATCTGATTTTCAAAATTCCACTGGCCACGTTTAGATGTCTCAGCAGCAGGCAGCTCAGTGTTAGGCTACTTCACATGTGCATCATGCCCCGTGTCAGTGCACCCACACTGCTGCTGTGGCAAGGCCAGGGACACTGGCAGTGTTAAGCCTCCCAGACATCCCAAAAACTCCTTCCTGAACAGCGATGCCTGGTCTTTCTAGGAAGGAGCTCAGGCAGAACTGTTTGTATTTTTCACCCCAGTAAAGTCACAGGTGGATGATGCTAGAAAAATTAGTGGCCACCACACCTTACCTCCATCAACTCCATCACACCTTACCTCTATCATCCCCATCACACATCTAGAGGGCTTTTGCAACTGCCACCCATAACAGAATGACAGGAAGCTTTCTTCTCTGTCTCAGGATGATAATGTAAAAAGATCATCCTGGGACAGAGCAGAGGTACATCAAGTCTAGTGTCTTCTGTCCAAAAAAGAACAGCAGTGATGTATTTAGATGAATGTAAGAACAGGGTAAACAATCAGTGATGCTACCCCAAAATATTCTTCATGCTCTCAGCACTGTGTGGCTTTATAAGCCCAAATCTGTGCATTTCATTTAACACCTTTTGATGAATTTATTAACCATAACATTTTCTCATGGTCTTCCAAACCCATGCAGTCTTGACACCTTAGATGTGCTATATCAAGGAGATGTACACCATAACTACAATCCCACCATAACTAAAATCACCTCCTTTAATTCATCCTGAACTTATAATCTTGCCAAGTTTTCTGCTGTTCCTGGTTCTTATCCTGGAAGAAGGAGGGAAGCCTGATCTCTCCATAATGATCTGACCCTGCAGTGTCCTGCCACCCCACCTTGAGTCACCTCTCACAGAGGTTGCAAGAGCTGTCCCTCAGCAATCAGCCTGAGACTACGTGGCCATGTCCACTAGGCTGGACAGTAAGTTTGGGATTGGGAATGATCTAGACACAAGCTCAAAGAGAGTCTCCTGACTGGTAAGAACTTAAGCCTCACCCAGGCAGTGTGGCTTAACTCATCAGTGCCCATAAAGAGTGCAGGTACCCAAGTGCCATGCACAAGAGCCAGCAGTGTGGCAGCAGATGGAGCAGACAGTACCCCAGCCTCTGGATGTGTTTAGACAGACAGCAGTGTTTTGCAACAAAAATTTTATCACTATTTGCTCATCCTTACCTCCTCTTTCTTTCCAGACTTTAAGGTAAGCAACCTTAAGAGCAGCCCCAGAAGTGGGCAGGGACTAAAGAAGAAAGTCCCAGAAAAAGCATCTGGGCAGGGAGAGGTGGGAGGGAGGCACATGCCCATACCCACTGTCACCAGCCTGCCTGAAAAGAGAACTAATATCATTTGTGTGGGATTTTCCTCCCCCTCCCGCAGATCAAAAGGACAGCAGCAATGCAATCTGCTGTTTGTGTAGGAAATGTGTCAGAAGAAGGAAGGAGGGGATACACATGGGAACATCTGCTCTAAGAAGCCACTTGAAAATTAACCATTTAGGTCCTGATCCAGGGAGCACCTGCCTAGAGTTAAGCCTCAGTGGCAGCGAGGCTGTGCATGTTCATGGCACCTAATGCAAAGTCCTGGAGGAGGATAAGGATGGTGAGCAGTTCTTCCTCAGACTGGGCTCGCACTGGCAGAGTGGAGCCCTTCCTGGTGCTGCTGGGCAGGTACATGCAGGCTCACTCTGATGGCTCTGCTGAAGGTGTGGGAAGAGCTGTGGCTGGCCAGAGTTCTGCATCTCCATCGAGGCACACCTGGACAAGTGCAAGGTTTGCAGTGTGGCTCCCTGAGTCACTGGTGGCAAGAGCAGGGCACAGGGGAGATAGGACTTTTTATCTCATTTGTCTGTCAGGCTTTAAGCCCCAAACGCCTCCCTTCTACTGCTTTACTCATTCTCTCCCTCTTTCTGCAACAGCTGGACCTGGCAGCCCACAGAAGAAGCAGAAAATAAAAGGTGAGAGCAGCACATCTGTCTGTGACTATTAGAAGTGCCCTGATCACTCACAGCCACCCCTTGTGACCTTTGCACAAAAACTTGTCACTGGAAAAAAGTATTTGCTGACCTGGCCTTGTAACACCACCACACATAAAGATAAGTACAGTGGAGAAACAGAAAAGTAGGAAAAAAAAAAGGAAAAGGTCAAATTCTTTCTTCCTTCTGCATATAAAATTAAAAATCTCACATTGTCCCAGTGCAACAGAGTTGAAACAGAGTTGAGCACAAAAGGGAAAAAACAGCCCCGTGTTGTTCTAGGCCAGGCGCCAGAACAACTTGTGTGAGTTTGTGCCGGCAGCCGCGAGCTCCGGCCAAGGGTCCGCGCTCGGCCGCCGCACCGAGCCCCACCACCGACCCTTCCTCCAGGCCACTGAGTCACCTTCCTGCCAGCCCCCCGTCACCCTGAACATCCCAGGCACTTCGGCAGAGGTTGCTTTTTTGTTGTTGTTTGTTCATTTGTGTGGTGTGTCCTGTAAGATGTGTCCCATGCCTGTAGTTTACTGCCCAGGGTGGCATACGAAAGACTGCCGCCCCTGTGAAAACATCAACCTTGACCGGGTTTTGGACACAGTCCAACAAATCCTTTACCCAGAGAAATACTTTTACACAAGTATTTAAGTCAACAGGAATCCTTGCATGAGTAAAGGATTGTGGGATTTAGCCTTACCCATCTTATTTTTCGAGTAAATTAAAATGTATTTTTTTGCCATTTTTATCCTTTGACTGTTCCTTGGTGTTTGCTTATTTCCCCAGAGTTCTCTATAATTCCAAACATCATTTACCTTGCAATTCCTTTCTTTCTCATCTCTGCTCTATATAAATTTTGCTACTTTTGCGCACCTTACCTGTATACATGAATCAAGTGGGCAATCTGATCTCCAAATTAAGAGAGAGAAATTGTTTAGATTTCAGCTTCTCCATCAAATCTTCTCAGTATTCACTCCATATAAAATGCAGTGCTGGAAGAGCTGGGGGAATTCAGGTAACTCTCAATAACCAAATTTTAAAAAATCCTCTATAACTATATTTTTGTTAGAACTGATCTTAAAAGGACCTCTGCTTTCATTTTCTGTCCCTGCCTTCTTAGGAGTCTGGTCTAAATGCATGTAGTCACAAATCCTCTCCCATATTCATCACTAAGATGCAGCAGAGAGCCTGAGAGTATCCTGATTACAAAGGTGTAGTTTGAACGTTGCTCTGGACTAGAGCTGGAGGCTATCTCTACTTCACTCAGCTGAAAGTACTTAGTCTTTTGGACTATGGAATTAAAGGCAGGCATGAGCAGCAGCACATCACACCATGTACACTGCTGGCTACAAAAACCTTGGGTCCTACAGTCACCTCAACCCATGGACCCCCTAGGCACATCATCAAGTCTGGGTCATGAAGGTGAAACAAAAAAGGGAGATGTAAAAACCACGGGGTTTTGGCCCACTGCTACTTCTGCAACACTCCCAGTCCATTTAGTTTTACTTTTAGTTTGGCCCCTTCTTTGTCTTCTGCAAAGGAGCCTTTCATTGTCGTGCCAGCTTCTACAAAACCCCTCTTTGTCTGCAAATGGTGACCAGCACCATTTTCACGGCAGTGCTCCATTCATCCCACCGTGCTGTGACCAGGTGACATCCTACCAGTGACACCTGCAGGTCCCCAGCAGGTGATCACCATTCCAAGTTGTTCCTCTCACTTATTAACTGTTATGGGCTGGCCTCCACGTTAAGTGTGGTTCTGAGTGTCTTTTGCTCTTTAGCAAGTGTCACCAGGTTCACCAGATGAGACAGACACTTTGCAAAAGCATCGAGAGTATACCTTAATGAGCCGGTATTTTTTTCCCAAGGCTTTGTACATTTTCTGACATCTCTACCATCCCACTTTATTTCCAAGAGAAAACTACTGAAATCTTCTCCTCCCTGGGTGCAGGTGGAGCTCAGGCTGGTCGCTGTGTTGCAAGAGGAACTCAGTAAGGTGATATCCTGGATCTCAGACTGCAGCCTGAACTTCCTGATGCAGTGAAGTCTGTTGCTTTGTTGGGAAGCCATGATGCAGGACAAAAGTGTTGAATTCACAAGTGTGGGCTCTGAAATCAAAACTCTTCCACAGGCAGGGGTCTACCTGCATCTAAATTCAAGCTTACTGAGATTTCAGGGAGTCTGTTCCCCCTCACTGCACCTTCACCTCAGCACTAAGTGCTCATCCTCCCACAGACCCAGTGGATGATCAGCTTCAGGTATCCAACTCCGCAGCCACATTCTGAAGCTTAATGTTATTCACATCTTTCAGTGATTCATTAAAGCAGGACTTACACTGAAAATCTAATTAAGACTGAAGTCTCATATTCATTTCCAGAGCAGTAAAAGGCAAGTTATGTAAACTCACAGCAAGTAATTCTTCTTTTACCAGAAGAGCAACATAAAAGCATAAAATGCATCCATAGGCAAAACAGTAAAAGAGGGGAGCAAAGGCTCTGACAGACAGTGCATAAGAGAAGGAAGTCTAGAAAGACATTTTTATTTGCATTTCTTACATGACATTCTCTGGACTTCCCCTCCACCTGGCATACATCAGAGGGAAGTGGAGCAACCAGTGTGATGGCTACTGTACAGCCCTGAGACAAAAGCAGCTTATTTTGACTAGAAAAATGGTCTGTCTTGCTCTCCTCCTGCCCAGCCTCCCATTTCTCTCTCCATTCCTGGAGCTGGGTTGCTCTCAGAGGCATGGGTTTGGAATTCAGGCTCCCTAAGGAGTCAAGCAGAGACAGCCCTTTAAGCCCAGCTTCTCTCTGCACTAAGCTCCCTGAGTCACCCCAAAATCCTTCCTATCCAGTGTCACCAAAATCTTCATCCCAGCTCCTCTGACTACATTGTGAGCAACATCAAGGCAAGGTTGAGGCATGGCAAAGAGCAGGACTTGCCTTTGCTGAAGGGGCCAACACAAAAAGATTATGAGGGTGAGGGAAGAGGAAAACATCCTAGGAGGGCAAGGAATAGAGTTAGAAGATGATACCAGCGTGAGCACTCCAAGTCACAGAGGATTTTGGAGGTGGGAACAGGCAGCTTGGTTTTGAGTCATAGCTGATGAAAGGATAAAGGAATAGTAGAGGTGATTGCTGCAGCTATGGGGATGTGTTTGGGAGGGCAGGAGTGGGTATCACTGACTGACATTGTAGCAAGGACAGTGTGAACTGTGTAACACAGGGAGGTTTTAGTATGGGCAATGGAGAAAAGCGAGATGTTTGGGATTTTCTTATTTTAACAGGCATCTGGGATACTTGTTTGTTTGTACTCAGGCTAGGTTGATTTGGAAACCCCATGGAAAAGCAAAAGAGAAGACTGATATTATATAACCCACATGTGAGAAAAGACAGAGTCTTTTATGCCCTGAGATTGCTGATTTATCTAATGAGGAACCCAACACTTGTTCCAAGAACATGTTCTGCCAACCCCACAAGTCCCAGGAGAGGAATGGATCCTGCTTAAGAGACCTTTTGCAGATAGTGGGATAAATACACCAGATCTCTGCCTTACAAAGTTCAGGGCAGTAGCTGTGGGTAATATTTATTTGTCCTGGGATTAAGTGTTTTCTGAGGAACTGCTGCAATAGTTGTATGAGAACATCTTTAGAATGAAAGCTCTTTATTCTAGGTTATATTTTTTGCTTAGCAAATGTTTTCATCCTGAGATTTCCCAGTCCTAAACTAGCAAAACACTTCTGCAGTATTAAGGTCTCTTCTGGGAGTTACCAAAATAAAGTGCATTGTTAACAGGTGCATTATTTGCTTACAAATAGAGCAATGCCAATTAAATTCTCTCTTTTAATAAGAAATTAGTAACTCTACGCTGGACCCTTATTGAGGATACAGCAGCTTCCGATTTAAAGACCTTTTTCTGAGTCTGATAAATTTTAGGTCTGGTCCCAATGCAGACACCAATTTTGTCTCTTACTGTCCACTGATATTTATGGTTTTTCACTGTCCTTCTCTATATACCCTGCTACAAACTTCTATACACCTGTTATTTTATAATGTGGGTTCTCAGGTTCCTTCTTGGGCATTGATAAATAAATAAAACAAATATTAAAAAAGGAAGGAACCTGCTTAATTTTATTTGAATTTTTAAATTAATTTGGCAAAGAAAACCCAAGCAATGTTAAAATACAGTTGCCAGGGTGATGAACAAGAGTGAAAGAGATAAAAAACTCTGAAAGAAGAGTGTGGCTTGTCAATGCCATGCAAATTTCCTTCACCATTGCAAAGCAAGAAGTGTGCTCTCTTTACTGAAAAAGCAATGGCTTTATAAAGGCTGAAAAGGTACCTTCATTTACCATTTCTAGAAAAACAGAACACAGCAGACTGTAAAAAAACCAAACAACCAGAAGCTAAGGGTTAGACAAGCTGAGTGAAGCTATGGAAGATGAATAACTGAGTGAAAGCTGCCTCCCAGATGCTGACAGGGGAGCCAAGGTACAGGTGTGATATTAAATGCCTGGCTGAGTTGGACAGGGATGTTGCAAGCTCTCACTGCAGAGTTGAATGTGACCTGTGCCAGTGGTACCTCTGCAGAGTCCTTTCTGATCTTAATGCGTGTTCCTAGATTGATGCAGCCTTATTGACAGCCACGTTATGGCAAATAGAGCAATATGTAATTTATACATGCAGCTTAGTGCCACCAGCCTCTCCATTTCACAGGATGATTTGACAATGGCCCTGGCTGCTCCAATATATACTCACAAATACTGCAGCACACGCAGGGTCTCGTTATCGGGGAGAAATCAGCAGGACAGCCATAAAACAAATACGACTCACATAAGCACACTGCTGAGGAGACTGTCTGCAATATATGCTCTGATTAATGTCTGGAATGGCAGCAGTGCAAGTTAATGCTTTCTGGAGTCTTGGATGACATGCTTGAAAAGATCTTTGGGAAAGTCGTGCCCACTTTTATGGCTTGACTGCAAACTGAGCAACCCCCCAAATGCTGACCTTGGATTTGACTGCAGGGTGAGTGCTGGAGGAGATTGCTAATTGGAGAAGTCCCGTGGATGCCAAGGGCAGCTCCTTTCTTACCACCAGCACCTCTGCATCCTTTGGGGTTAAATTCCTCCCTGTTTCACAGGAGGGAATGAACCATTCTGTCCTTCTAATGCTCACTTCTGTCTGCAAGGGATAAAACAGCCTTTGAAAAAGTTTGGAAGAACTTCTGCAAATAAGCCTCACTATGACCAATGCACTTAAAATAGCTTCAATCCTACAAGTATTAGTCTCAGGCCCTGACTCTCCCTCTGAAATACAACTCGACTATCACAAAGAAGATGTCCTATTAAAAAAAAAAAGCAACATAAAAGCACTGAAATCATGTAGAAACAAACACAAAGAGGCTTCTGCCCAATGTGGTGAGAGAGAAAACGATTAAATCGCATGAAAAACCTGTTGCTACCGCTTCTGCAAAGAGGGCTAGTGAGGCCCCACTCAGTAAATACCTACTCTTGTTGGATCAAAGGGGTAAGAATGGAAGCAAGTCCTCAGGCTTTATGGACCTGATCCAGTTGGTTTTTCTACTAATTTCTGTGGGCTTTGGCTGGTGTCCAGGCAGCAAAAACAACCAGGAGCAGGGCTAGCCTTGCCTGGCAAGTGGAAGCCCTGCCAGCACCACTGATTTTTACTCTCTCTGCCCTAAAGCTGGGCTTTCTGCTCAACTCTGGAAAGCTCCATAGGCAGCAAAAGTCTTGTAGAAGCCCAGGAGAGTTTTAGCCAGACCCAGGAATGCACAAGGATGCCTAACATAGTCACTCCAAACAGCCTCCATCAGTCCCCATCCACATTCAGCCATCCTGCTCTTTGGTGGCACGGTGGTTGTGATCTCCTCTGAGCACAGGCACCAGCCACAAAGCTCTGCATTGGCCAAGCAGCCCTGCCTGGCTCTGCTCCATTGAGGGAGGACTGAAAACAGAGCCTTCTCTGGCCTTGGTGGGAGGGGAGCCCTCAGCCTGAGGAGGGCTCAGGGGCCAGGGAGAGGAAAGCAGACAGTTTCTCACCCTGTCGTGCTCTCACAAGGGCTGTCAGAAATGCAGGAGCTCTCAGAATAAAGTTTCTGGGGCAGTTCTTCCTGTTGCCTTGCTTCCAGTAATGACTTTGTGCTTGTTTACATTAGCAAGTTGTACTACCAGTATTTTATACAGCTGTAGCTAAATCAGTACAACACCTGTATTGTACCCAGCATTGCCTTGGTGTGAAGGTGAGTATAGTATTTCTGAGTCCTGGAAAAGCAAGCCAGCAACATGCCAAATGGATACTTAGAGGAAATGGGAATGCTGTTGTATTTTCTGACACTTCAAACCCGATAATGACCACAGACTTACTGTGAAATTGTAATTGGCTTCCTAAAAATAAGACACTGCTAGATTGTAGACAATTACACCTAGCTTACAGCACCCAAATATGAATTAAGACCTTGGTTCTTTTTGTAATCTTGTTTTTTCTCTATTTATTTATTAAAGGGGAGAGGGTAACATGAATTATTACTTACACAAAACAAGGTATTTCTGCTAAGAAGCCTAATTCATATGAGTACAAAATTCTGCCTAACATTTCCAATGTACAAAGACAACAAAACTCCAAAAGTTAGCAAATCTACCAAGTAACTTCATGGAGATTGCACTTGCATTTTGGGGAAGAAATTGCTCCAGTTTTGGTGGAGCCCGTGCAGGCTGTGACTGCAGGATGACACTGTCTTTAAACGGACAGAGCTGCCTGCCATGGTGGACAAATACATAAACTCTTAGCTTTACAGAATGGTGACAGATTTAACCCCAGGACCTTTAACTCTTTTGCTGAAACAGGGCACCTCCACATTCTGAGCTGGAGTTTTCCAATTTGAACTTTACAGCTGACAGTATTACCAAATGCTGCTACTCTGAGAAGGGCTTTGTGACAACGCAATCATTACTGCTCAAACCCACCCAAATATCCTGGCATTCACTGCCAATGGAGTCAAACAGCTGAGGTTTGTGGAAGAAAAGTGGTGTTGGTGATGCAGACCCCAGCTCCTGTGACAAAGAGCCTTAATATATCAGAGATCCAAATTAAATTAGATTAAATCAAAATTAAACCTGATGTTTTAAGGTGCTAATGCTACCATTGTAGAAAAATGTGGGGAAAATGGATTAATAAAAAAAAAAAGTTGCTATTTTGCAGATATTACAATCTAGGCAAAGCAACCTAGAGGAAGGAAAGGGAAAGGAGTTTCCCTGCTGTACTTGTTAGAGACTAAAGCACAGTCTGGAGACTCCAGCTGGCACCACGCACGGCGTTCGCATGGGAGCTCTGAAGTGCCCCCGGTGCTCCGCTACCCCTCCATCCCCCTTACCCACCAGCACTCTCACATTCATCCCTCAAAAATGTCAACATCCACTTCGACCCGGAGGCTCAATCACAGCCCCCTGCCTCTCCTCTGGGCGCTGCTGCAGCCCCGAGGCTCTGGGACAAGCCAGAGCCGCGACATCCCGGGCAGCTCCCCGCGGGCTCGGAGCGGCACCGGGGCTCCGGCAGCCGCAGCTTCCCGGCGGGTTTCGGCCGCGTCTGCCGGGTCCGACCGGGGTGGGAGCCCCAGAGGGAACCCCGCGCCCCCTCCTCGCAGGGCGCTCACTTTTGATGCGATTACAGCTAATTAAAATTTAAAATTCAAATCAACTATCGAAAAGGTCATCTTGAAAAATCCGTCGGTATTTGGTATTTATCAGCTGGCGCGCAACTACAGACAAACCCGGGGTGTGTGTATATGTATGTGTGTGTGTCGGGGGGGCAGCGCCGCGCCCCTCGCCCCAGCCCCGCG